>VOQZ01001854.1:0-245363 GCA_008079305.1 Phytophthora palmivora
AACCAAGCATCAGTCCGCACGCAGCACCAACGTTCTGTGTTCGGAAACCGTCGGCTGGAGGATAGTCCACGACTACCGTATTTAAACTCCAAGACAGTGCGGCAAAGCATACCGATGACACAGAAGAAGGGCATCATAGACGAGATGGTAGGATCGTAGTGGCTATTCACAATGCACTTGATGACCGACAATGCATCAACTCACGTTGAAGATCCCCGAGACTTGAAGAACACGAGATCGTTCTGCGACGATATCTACATGATTACAAAGTCACCAAGAATCGAAGATCACCTGGATGCGCTACGCGAGACAAGAGATATTCTGCGTTAGAATAAGCTTTACGTTAAACTTTCCACGTGTGTCTTCTGTGCCGAACAGATTCCATGCCTCGAAGACTTTGTATCACAAACGGTGTGCGAATGGATCCCGATAAAGTACAGACAATCAAGGACTGACCGGTGCCACGGACACAAGAGGAGCTTCACAGCTTTCTTGGGCTAACTGGATACATTCAGCATTTCCGACCAGAATACGCCACACTAACAGCATCAATGTTCGCACTCCTGAAAAAGAAGAACAAGTGCAACACAAACGTTCACTTCAATGATGAACTGCTGAAGAACTTTAAAGAGTTACATCGACAGTTGTGCGATCCGCCAGTGTTGCGCATGCCAGATTTTAATCAACCAATACATCTTCGTACAGGCGCCAGTAAGTTCACTGTCGGTGGAGTCATGCTCCAAGTCGTGAACGGGGTTGAGCATCCCATCGGCTACACCAGTCGCAAGATGAAACCTGCGGAGCTCAACTACCCAACAGAGCAGCAGGAACTCTTGGCAATCATTATTGCACTTGCAGCTTTTCGGATATACTGTCTGGATAAACCACCGATCGTCGAAACAGATCATAAAATTCTTTAGGGTTTATTTACTCAGAAGATGGCGAATCGTCGTTTAGCGCGGTGGTACGATATCCTCGCTGAGAACTAACCGACGTTCTCGTACCTCCCAGGTGCGAAGAATGGAATTGTGGATGCACTCCGTCGAAGGCACGATCTGCAACCCGATACCAAGTTCTTCCATGACTTAAGCATTACCAGTTTCAACAATACATCATTCAGCTTGGCGATAAGTGATGTGGTCATGAGCTCGGACATCATCTCGAAAATCAAGAAGACATACAAAAAAGATCGAGAAGTAAGGACAATCTTAGCCGCGATCAAGCAGCGCTCTGCAACTCTAAAACCCAAAAGAGTGTAAACGTCACCGGAAGTTGTACCGATACTATTTCGAAGCACACGGCTTTTACAGTTCAATCCGTAGCAGATGACAATCCCCGAATCGCTGTCCCCAACGATGTGAACATAAGGCAACGGATCATTGGAGAATGCCACGATGCGAAATATGGAGGACATACAGAGGCTGCGAGAACGTACTTGACGCTAGTGCACCATTGGTACTGGTCCAAGATGCTGAAGTCGATCCAGAAACTCATTACAGACTGTGAGCCATGTCGACGGAATAAACCGAGGCTGGAAAAGCTCCAGGCTTGCTCAAATCACTGAACATACCGGATGATCGCTGGCGATCAATCTCGATGAAATTCATCGTGGACTTACCACAGACAAAGCGCGAAGTCACCTCCATTTGGGTTGTCGTCGATCGCCTGACGAGTTGCCATTTCGTGTCCATGACGAAAACTGTAACAACTGAAGGTGCAGCACAACGTTTTGTCGATCACATCTGGAAGTTATACGGAATGCCAACAAGCATAGTATCAGATCGCGATAGGAAATTCGTTTCCGCTATTTGGCAACACATCTTCAAATCGGTCAGAACGAGAATGAGCATGACCGTAGCACGCCGTGCCCAAGGCGACGGGCAGACAGAGCGAATGAATCGCACGCTCGAGTAATGCCTACGAAGCTGCGTGAGACCGTTGCAAGCTGACTGGGATTTACATCTACCGAGTGCCGAGTTGCCATCAATTCAACAGTAAATCCCAGCACCAAACTTGCACCTTTCGAAGTTGATCTAGGTATATCCCTTTGAATCCACTTCAACTTGGATCGGAGCAGTTTCAGAACGTGACCAAGAGTCGTCGCGGTGCCGAATTCCACAAACGCCAGAATGCAATACTGTTTCGATGTCGAGAAGTACTCGCTCAAGCTCAAGAGAGGGGCGCGACAACTACAACCAGAATCGCGAGGAGCAAGTCTTCAACGTTGGCGACCAAGTGTATTTGAGTTCAACGAACTTTGACCCGAAGGACACTGGCCTACCCAACTCGTCCAAGTTTGGTTCAAAATGGATCGGCCCGTACACGGTAGTACGGAGGGTACACAACCATGCATACGAGCTCAACAGCCAAGCGGGAAACCAGCTCCACTCAGTCTTTAACACATGTCGCTGAAACCAAACAATGAGCCAACACGTCTGTCAAAACCCAGCGAAGTGATACTAGCTAACGGAAGCGTTGGACAAGTGATAAAGAGCATCAATGGAAAGCGACGCCGATACGACGTACTGAATTCCTTGTGGAGTGAGTGCAGTCAACCTGAGAACCAGTCGAAATCTTTCGGAAGTCCCAGACCTTATAGCTAAATTCGAAGAAGAAAGACGGAAGAAGCGAAGGCGGCAATGAGAGCAAGAAAAATGAAGGGGGCTCAAAGGCCTAATTGTATTCCCGTACTACATCCCCTACCGTTGTTGCCCCTACATCTTCAGATGTGCTACCGCCTCCGTTGCGTCATCGACATACGTTTATCATGACGACACTTGTAGCCATGCTTCAACTCGGCACGGGTGAACACTCACATGTTGAACCCATTGCTAGTTACTCAGCGGTAGAACAGTTACCGGTGGGCCTTCTTCGTCTCCGTACTGATCCAAAGCTAGAAGGCGTTTACCAGGACCACATGAAACCACGACGAAACAGTGACCAATCCCATCTTGGCCTACACTTACCAAGTAAGTACCTGGGACAATATTTTGACAAAACGTCATCAAGTGTGGAAACATAAGCGCTCGAAGTTGTCAAGATATTCCGGTGAAGTTGAAGAACCTTGAAAACCTGGGGCACATCTTCACGTGAAACTCCATTCTTGATAGTAGAAGGTGGTATCCTCAAAAACACCCCACATCTCCATAGTAACAAGATTTGACTGACCGAGATAGTACAACGTGGCCCTAAGAGCATCCAAAAAGCGCTGTCACATTCACCAGCCCAAGCCATGAAAGAAGAAGAACATCACCAGAAGTTTTCCACTCATCAACTTGCTGCATCACCGGCGAGGGGTTATTCCGTCGCTCCATCCACACCCAGCTCATCTCCAAAGGACGACCCTTCTAGTGTACTATATAGCAACGATGCGGTATTTTCCCCTGGACATCCAGCAAAAGAACCGTTTCAGACGAAACATCGTAATCCCAGTCGGGTTCGGTACATAACGGTTTCGATGTCTCGTCGCAGGATGCAACACCGGAATTTTAGGAATTGGGGAATGCTAATGAGAGGTTTCGTCCCCACGACGTAGCGAGAGCATCGAGGTCGATCGGCTCCCTCCTCGTCACTGTCGTTGAAGGGTCCCATTCCAGGAGCCAATTCAGCCGGCCCTTCAAAGTCATCTTGGCCACCCGCATCAACATTGCCATTTACTTCACCGTCCGACGCCACTCGAACCGAACTCGTACATCATCTCCTGGATGCGTGTGGGCTAGAAACTTTCAGGTGAGACATCAATCGTAGGAGATGGGGATGAGCGGGGACCCAAAGACACTTTGGGGGAGAAGAACTAGCAGTTGGGCACTTGGCAACAGACAGAGTGCTTTCACGGAAAAGCTCTTCCCATAGACCCTACTCCTCTGCATTCAGGTCCGCGGCAGGATCGCCACGCTCAGGCATCTCGTCTGGAGGAGGCATGGTCAGCTTAAGGGTCGGATCAAGTGACGAAGCAGGCGCCGTTGGTGCTGCTAACGTAGAAGACATCGCAGGAGCGACTACCGAAGGTGCCACCATCGACTCAAGTGACCTATCCAAGCCACCAGTAACCAGGCAACCGTAAGGAAGCGAAGGGACAGGTGGCCGGACGTATCCCAGCGAGAATTGACGGCAGGTGACCTTGCGGCTTTCACTCTATTTCGGGAAAGGCAAGTCCAGAGAGACGCGCACGCCAGACAATGGGTGAGTGTTACAGGTTTGGTACCAATGGGTGATAGCCTAGGAAATACTTAGTAAAGTTAGTATGGTATAGTCAATATCAAAACCAGATGTAGAGCGGTTGTGGAAGCTTCTAGAAGCTTCCATCCGATTATGTGGAGATGAATTTCGCTGAGGTGGACGTTGAGGCACGGATTGTCAACTACTTCATGACCTTTGACCGGCTCGTCATGTACAATGGCTTGTCCGGCATGCTGGGTCGAGTCCTGTCATTGATAAAGATGGTCGGCAGCGCATGAAGTTGCGCTGCAAGTCCCTATTGGCTAATATGACACCAGAGATACTGAAGGACGACCTTGAAGAGACTTGTCGAGTTGACACATGGCGAGGCAAAGGTAAAGGCCCTTGCTTTGCACGACCGGATGATTAAGTGGCCAATGAAACAGCAACAATATCATAAGCTGGGTTGAAGCATAGTGTGGAACCACGGATCAAGGAGGCTTTTGCACCAGCGATGAAGATCAGACAGCGACCTGGTAAACCGCTCCCACAGCACTCGGGTGCTCCAGGGAGTAATTGCAATGCTGGTGAGCAGTGTAGACCGCCTCGTAATGCAACGGCGAGTTGTGGTCTCGCAAATGCCCTACTGCCACTACAGAGTAGAATGACGAGGTGACGAAAACGCTACGTGCGAAGCGTGAACGTCAAGCAGAATGTGTTAAGCGTGTCACTACTGACGACGAGCTGGTATTTCGGAGTGCGGTGATTAACGCTGTGCTAGGCCTGCCGTTTTGTCCCGACAGTGGGTCTGACGCTAACACCATCGGGCGACCCGTGTTTAACGAACTTCGGCGTTTGATCCTGGGTCTTTCTATTCAACGGGTGGAATCTCCGGTAAAGGTGATTGTTGCCGGCGGCAACTCGATGATCTGCCGTGAGAAGGCCCATTCCACCTATTAATCGTGATTATGACTGGCTCACTTGCACTGGCGAACATGGGATACCGGAAAGGAACTTTTGCTAGGCCGGACTAACTCTGCTGTCTATAGGAGTCGATCTCCCGTAACGTTGAACGGCTATGTCGATGAAGTGACGCAAAGGCAGATGAAAATATGTAACGGGGTTACATGAGGGGTACCCCTGATTGGGTACCAGCTTTAGACGTAGAACGCTTCTGGAGTATTCGTTGTGTGAATACTCTGTCATCAGTGGTGTGGGTCACACCACTACCACGTAGGTCGGGTGGTTGAGAGAAAACCAATAGTATTTGACTACTTTTATATGGATATATGAAGAAAACTATAGTTAATTATTATTTATATTACAGACCAAATTATGTAATTAACGAAAAATATATATCTACTCTAAACGGGCTATTAATCCATAAGTCCAGGACTATTGAGCTGCCGTTCACTAAACGTTTATACACTCTCTTGAAGCAATGTGCTCGTGTGACCCCATCACACTTGGTAGTGCTTGTAGTCAATCCACGCCTATGCGGGTAGATTGACTACCTGAACCCTCTGTGGGCCCAACGAGGTAAGCCAAGATGGATAAAGTGGCGTTCCCTCATTTGACTGATACTTAGTTTGAGTCGGTCCGAAAGATGGCGGGTATCTTTGGAGGAAGTGCCATCCGCAGCTTGGCGGCTGCTACGCCGACCGAGCAGGTCGAGCTCATCGAGGCGTTCGACACGTACGAGCGAGGGCTTATCGCTCACGTACAGGGGCTGCAGGCCCCCGTGGCGAACTAAAGCCAGCCCAGCCTAAGCTGTTGAGGCTTACGGTTAATCCCTATGAAGGGAAGGAGGGAGAGAACCTCCACTTCTGGGTCAGAGAGGTAGAGCTCGCTGTGAATGCGGCTCTCATCTCGACTAAGCGACTTCGGGTCGCTTTCGCCCAAATCAACCTGTGAGGTTGGGCGAAGGCCTGGCGTAACCGCACGAAGCAACAACACCGGGGTGTTTCACAACATGTACTCAGCTGTGTGAACATTTTATGGCCACCTTCCCCCGGTGAACTACGAGCTCCAGCAATCGGAGCCAGCACAGAGCTGGTACCCATGGAACGGTTACGGTCATACAGAGCCCCATTCGCTGTTGCTGGTGTGGGTAGCTGGGCACATGCAACGTGCCTACCCTGGGGGAGGACATAGGAAGTCCCCTTCCAAACCTAAGGACTCGAAAGGTCCGTGGCAAAAGCCACGACGCAAGATCCAGAGGAACGGCAGTCGCCAGTAGGGACGGGACGACTTGCTGGTGAAGATCTTAACTCTCGTGGTAGAAGTCCAGACGATGTACACGATAAGGGCTTAGCCCCTGAGAGCCTAGGTGCTCTAGAAACGAGGAAGCGCACCGGTTGAGTGCTTGTGGTACACGCGCATGTACGGGGATACGGAAATCCCTTCAGAAATCCATTCAGAACTCCCATCGATTAGGGGGCGTCGACGAACTTTGCATGACGCCAGACGGTCGCGCAAAATAACGAGAAATTTGCTGATTTTTTACATGAAAGCGTACACAGGGGCCGATGGTACGGTGGTTATCGCACCTGGCGTCTGGATGGACCTGGCTGTAAGGTTTGAGGACTATGACTACGAAGTCGTTCCTGGTCCTAGACATGGACAAGTAGGACGTGATCCTGGGCATGGCGTGGCTCGAAATCACGTGCCCTGGATTGATTGGCGCGGCAAAGCCATTGGGACTAGCCAGCCCGCCATCTCCGACAGAGCGCTGGTGAGACATGTTCCCACCTCTGTCCGCGGCTGGGGCGCCAGAGATGGTTGCCAAGGCGCTGATGCCCCGAAGAAGCGATGGAAATCAATGACTCCAACGAAGGTGTTGCGATGATCCTCGTAACCAGTCATGAGACCAAGGCTCATTGCCAAGCGTATGGGATTGCTGCGACGACAAATCCCTACGCTGAGAATCGTCGCGGCGTATGATCTTCAACAGTGGCAGCGCTGGATGACACGGGTCAGGCGGGTAACATAAGTCCGCAAGCAGCAGAGGCTGCTGAGGAGATCATTGAAGACGTCTCCAGGTAGGTCCACAGGTGGGTAAACATTGGTCCACAGGCGGTGGTAACATAGTTCTACAAACAGCTGAGGCTGTTGAGGAGGACGCTGAGAGCGCCTCCAGCGTGGGTAACATAGTTCCACGCAAGGTCGAAGCGACCGAGAAGAAGAACGAGAGCGCAGCGTGCGTCTCTAGCGTGGGTAACAGAGTTCCACGCGGGGTCTAGAGGACCTGTACGCGGGCGGAGGTGTCATCGCGAACCTCTCGTGTGGATAAGCAAGTACCACACTCGGAGTCCGAGACCCCACCGGCACGGCCGATCGAAGATCAGTATCATATCTTCAACGATGTGTCCCGTCGTCCAGTGAAGGCAGACGCCGTCCTTTTGGAGACACTGCCTGAGATGTCAGCACTGCTGAACCTCGAGGAATGTCCATGAAGGACGTCCTGGTCGAGTTGAAGGCTGGATATGCTCCTGAGGCCAGAGACCTACCCCAAAGATTTGAACTCTTCCTACGTCATAGATGAGGATGTCATGGATGGGTTCACGAAGCAGCGTGCAACGCGCTTGGGTTCTGAAATACTCGGAAACCAGGATGATTCAGTGTATCCTCTAGTTAAAGGTTCTCGGTTGTGGTGTTGAAACACCCACCATCCCAACTCCCGCCGGATCGGGGAGTACGGCACGCGATTGACCTCGTGCCTGGCACAAAGTACTGTGTCACGAGGCAGTGGCATCTACCTCGCGAGCAGTGCGAGGTCATAGATGCCTTCTTCGCCGAGAAGGCAAAGTCGGGCATGGTGCGGGAGTCGAAGTCCCCGCACTCGACGCCCACCTTCTGCGTTCGTAACCTGAACGGGAAGTGGCGTCTGGTTCACGCTTACAACAAGCTGAACAATGCGACGGTTCAGGCACAGACGACGATCCCTCGCAAGGACGTGTTGGTGAACTACATGTCAGTTGTACGCTGTACAGTGCCCTGGATCTGGTAGACGGATACTACCAGATCCTGATGCGGGAAAGTGACATTCCTCTCACCGCAGTGAGCACCCCAAGCGGGATGCTCTGCGGGTGGCTAGGGATGCCACAGGGGCTATCGAACGCCCAGCGACGTTCAATCGCTTGGTCACACAATTGTTTAGACCATTGCGTACGTTCGCACAGACGTACTTTGACGATATATTCGTCCATAGCCTTGCCGAAGGCGGCCAGACGGCTATGGAGGTGCATTTGAAGCACCTCCGTCGAGTGTCTGAGGTCATGAGAGCCAACAAGATCTATACGAACATCGACAAGTGCGTCATTGCAGCTGAGAAGATAAAAGTCCTCGGCTGCTTTGTCAGCAGGGTCGGCGTAAGAGCCGATCCAGGGAAGGTCAAGGCCATAGCGGCTTGGCCGACCCCGAGGTCACAGAAGGACCTCCGGAAGTGGTTGGGCTTAGCCAACTATCTTCATAAGTACAGCGCAGGATAAGATGAACACGCTGGACCCTTGTAATATCTCTGAAAGAAGGATGCCGACTAGGTCTGTGAGCAACGGCACAAGGATGCTGTCGACAGCTTCAAGGCGAGCTTGGAGTATGTGCCGGCCTGGCTCTACGGACGAGAACAAACCTTTTAGTGTCATTGGTAAGTTTCAGACTATACAATAGGCTATGCGCTGTTGCAGAAGAACATTGAAGGATGCGGACGCGTCATATCATCCTAGTCCAGACAGCTAAAAGCTGCCGAACGGCATTTTCCCGTTCATGGCAAGGAGCAACTTGCAATGAAATACACCCTTGTCAAAGTTAGAGTACATATCTTGGCCCCGTGGCCCTTTGGGATCAACACTGATCACGCGTCCTTGCGGGCGGCCACTAACCCGCCGCATGTATCACAATAAATGGCGAGGTGGCTGTCATTCTTCGCGGAATACAACTTCTGCGTCGAATATAAGCCGGACAAGATCAATGGGCTTGCTGGTGCATCGCCGCGTTAACCTGACTATGAGCTAGCTCATGCCAGTCGGGTCACGACAGATCTATACGATCGGATACGCTTAGCGTATCAGGAGGACGAGAACTACACACCACCGGTGCAGTTCTTGTCCGATGACAAGGACGCCAAAGTCGACAGGCTTTCGCCTCGACGGCGGGTGCAGCTCCATCGTTATGAGCTGGCCGATGGGTTACTCCACTACAGAGTAGACCCTGGAGATCTTCCTCGTGTTGTCGTTCCAAACGACGAGGATCTGAAGTATGACATAATTCTAGAGGCGCATGATGCGCCGATAAGTGGCCATCTTGGCCGGAGAAGACCTACCAAATGGTCTCTCAGACATTTTGGTGGGCCCCGCATGTACAAGTGGGTGGCACACTATGTCAAGACATGTGAAACATGTCAGAGGGTGAAGCCTTCGGGCCACGCCTCGGCTCCACTGCAGAGCCTTCCTGTGCCAGCGGATTGCTGGAAGTCGATGGGTCTCGACTTCGTCTTCAGCCTACCTGCCGACAAGGGCAACACCGGCATTTTTGTGTTTGTCTGCCGTTTGAGCAAGATGGTGCATCTTGTTCCAGTACGTGACAAGGTCACCGGGAAACAAGCTGCCCAGCTGTTCCTAGATGACGTGTTCCGCTACCATGGTCTGCCAGAGACCATAGTCTCGGACAGAGACCCGCGTTTCACGGGTGCGTTCTGGGACACCCTGTTCCAATTGTTGGGAACTAAGTTGACGATGTCAACTGCGGACCATCCGCAGACGGATGGTCAGACGGAGCGCGTCAACCGCGTGCTCGAAGATACTCTACGCGTATCTGTGCGGAGCACCTCGGTCCTGGTCGGACCAGCTGCCTATGGTTGAGTTTGCACTCAACAATTCGGTACACGCATCAACGGGGTTTACCCCGTTCTACTGAATGGGTTATGACACCCCCAGGTGCCGCTAACCTTGCGGGAGGGGAGGCACCGTGGCCTCCATCGTAAGTGGGGGAGAGGCTCGGAAAGCTTTTTCCTCCCAGGTCTCGGAGATCGAGCCAGAGGCTTTGAAAAGACAGTTGCTGTCGTTTATAGACGACAGCCTGACGCTAATCAGCTGGGTTAGAGACACACTGGCGTCGGTCTAGGACAGTCAAAAGGAGTACTCAGACAGAAAAGGAAGAGGAAACTTAAGCGTGTTTAACGTTGATGAGTTAGTTCTACTCGACGCTACGAACCTACCACAGAACTGGGTAAGCTTCGTAGGGAGCAACAAATTGAAGAATTGCTGTATCGGACCCTTCGCGGTCCTGACCAGACATGGCACCGCATACACCATTGACCTCTCAAAGGCAATGGCGATGCACCTAACGCTCTACGTGGAGTGTCTTAAGTGGTACCATGATCGGCAGGATCCTTCTCCTCAGCTGTAGGAAGCCCAAGGTGAGAACTCACCTCCTCGAAACACGGTTTAATCTCATGGACAACCGGAGCAGCCAGTGTCGGATCCTGTGAATGAAACGCAAGCTGGTACTCACGCGAAGGGTATGATGGTACCGAATGGGAAGAAGTCGCGTAAGAACCATACCCGTAAGCCGAGTGGTAGGAGCGCCCCTGCGGCTCATAAGAGGGTATCCGACCATGCACCTCATGGATTAGAGCGCCTAAGTCTCGACGGAGTTCCTTTTGGGTGGAAGCCGGAACACAGCGGTCAACACGCCCGCGGAGCCCCCGAGTCTCACGACAAGAGCGTCCGTATCTTGACGAAGGACCTCAAGGGCTCTGTCCTGCCAGCATGGGCGCCAGCTGACAACCAAGTCCCAGCCCAATGGCAATATGGATCGCGTACACGTGTTCTCGAAGTCGACGAACTTCGTCGCTCGAAAGGGATCCCACAGAGTCCCGATCCGAAGTTGAGGGTCCAGAAGGATGAGGCTAAGAAGGAGCCGCATACACAACGCGTGTGGGGGCTTCTCCTGTCCTACTTGATCGGAACGGAGTACGCCACTTCCATGTGGATGGAATCGTCTGAGAGCAGCGGCACTCATCGGAGCCGAAAGTCCGGCACCGGGTTGCCTGCTCGACGCCTGTTGAGATCTGGGATCAGAAATAACAACCGTCACGCGTAAGTAGACCGCGGAGTTTTAGCCGCCTTACGGTGTACGGTTCCCGGATTAACGGAACCGTACCCGCTCATCATGAGCGCTGGGCTTAGACTGTTGGCTAAGCCCCTCCATTACGGAGTGGAGCTGCCGCTTAGCGATTAAGTGGGCAAACTCAATGCGATGATCGCGCTGGTCCAAGCCATAGGACAACAGACGATCTTCTCGGAGTTCTTTCAACTCCTGAAGTGTAAAGTTCTTAAATGAGGCCCATCTCCAGAGCAGGTCTTCTGCCTGAGACGGGGTCGTCGTATTCTTGGGCTGTACCCAGGGGTACCCTCACACGGGGAAGAGCCCACCAGGCCTTCCGGTTTCTTTCGGGGACTAGTAAATTCCTTCAGCGGAAACCGATGTAGTGCAAGTACCACACACCTAGCGGCCGCAACGTCATTGACAAAGAGTGATTCGTCCTGAACCAAGCCACGCTCATGGCGCCACGTGAAGTGCACCCATGGTTAATACCAGGAGAGACCAAGAGGTGCTCCAGGAAATGGAAGGCCCAGACCCCGCATCCGATGGATAGTATCTGCGAGGATACACCGGCGTGGGAGGCGCAGAGGATGATACCTCTGAAGCGTCATGCTGTTGAGTAGATTTATATCGTTTTCGTTGCTCATAGAGATCGTTGGGGATCTCTCGGGGTTCAGACACAGCCGTCTACTCTTCCGAGTCATCGGCCTCAGAGTCAAAAAAGGTGCGATACCCTTTCTGGAGGAGGAAAGGCAGTGGCTGCGCGCTTCTTAGCAGCTGCAGCAGCACCCTCTTCATCCCGCTAATAATAAACGGATTCGCAGTTTGGGCTCGAGCCTTACCTTCGTCCAAGCTAAAGTTCTGGGCTGGCGAACTTGCGGAAGTCCTCTTTGCCTCCGATGATTAATAATCATCAACAGGAGCGTCCTGCGAAGGAGCGTCTGTGTACGATAGGATCCATCGTGGATCCAGTGCTGTCCTCGTTGGACTCCGATCCCGTTATCATAGGGGACGTTTGCTCAGGGACTATGGTCCTGATAGGCGAACCGTGAGTTCTACCTGTCGTCAGGCGACAAGGAGAGAGAGCGACAGCGTTGTGGGTACCCTCCTTGAGCGGCAACACCAGCGGTCGCCTTGCAGACTCCCTTAGAAGCCGCCTTGCAGGCTTCCGTGCGTAGAGCGGTCTTGTCGTTCGACTTGACCTTGGCAGTCTTCGACCTCGCGGCCTTAGACTTAGAAGGCACAGAAGCGCCGTGAAAGCTAGCCTTCCCTGACATGCTTAAGCAGTTGACGTGGAAACCTCGATGCATGTTTTGCAAAGCGCAACAGGCCTAATAGAACTCGCAAATCCACAACGATGGCTTGTCGATGCGTATAGACATGATAAGGAAATAGAGAGGTACTCTCTTTCTATCGCCTCATTGACTGGGAGCATTCCCAATTTAAGTAAGGGAGGATGTAACGGGGTGAGGGGTACCCCAGATAGGGTACCGTCTCCAGAGGTAAATATACTTATGAAATTATTTGTTTCGTGGATACTCTGTCACACGTTGTGTGGGTCACACGACTGCCTCGTAGGTCTGGTGGCTGAGAGCAACAATAGTCTTTGACCAAAATTTTATATAGATATATAGGAAAGTACAGTTAATTAGTAATTTGTATCACAGGCCAAATTATCTAATTAACTATAAAATCAAATAGTCTAAAATCTACCCTAAACTGACAGTTAAGTCCCCTAAGACCACGGACTAGTGAGCTGCCATTCACTTCGAGTGTTTATACTCTTGATAGTACGCTTTACCAAGCATGGCGTTCGTGTGACCCAGTCACATCGTGCATTGGCCAACATTCACGGAAATATATTTTGAGAAGAATATCTTATAGGAAGAGTGAAAACTCATCGGATGTCATTACAATACCGAAACACTGAGATTTGCCGTGGCTATCAACACACAATATGCATCCACAACCTAATAGACTAATTATGTCTGTAATAGACCAGTACGAAAGCAATGCTATCAGTAGTGTGCGTTCCTTTCAAATTTAGATAACACGATTCTGGTCGATGGGGGTGAAACATTCTTTGTCGGTAGTGAACAGTAAGTTTCGGTTCCCATGGCAATTTATTTTCTGGATGTGGCACTTCTCCAGTAATACGCGTGGTATTCCGTTCAAGAAACACAACATGAAGTAGCCAGATCGGCTGCGGAAGCCCTTGCTCTTCCCTAGGTATGTCTGACGCTTGGTTATTTTTATTTTTGCGCTTATTCTTAACTTTTTCCTTACTCCTGTCCTTTCTTATCTTTGCATTCTTAGCGTTACCTTTCTTTCGACGACCAGCCACAACACTCGCAATCTGTGCAGCGTAATCCTGCGAAACACGTCGAATGGTGGCAACAACGGTGACTATGCTGGGAAGTGGTCTAAACGCGCTGTTGCGTTAATGGTGAAAACGCTACAGTAGTGTGTTTGTCCGAGCTACAAGGTCTCGATCGAAACTATACATGTTCCACTCCTCAATACGAAAGCGTTCTAGCCATGTGACGCTGAAGTAGACCAAAAATACACGCCACTTCTAATGAGAATAGTCAATTCCTTTTGCACTACAACTCGCCCGAATCTGTTTCAATCATGCTGAGAAGATGTGATCAGTAATGCTTTCGGCGAGTACGATAAATTCGACGGGATATCTGCTTTTCTGACAAGGCTGTGCGAGTGATCTCATCGTGTGGGTATTACGTATCACCAACCTCTTTCCATATTTCGTGCGCAGGCTTAGTGAGATCTAATACGCTCCATGCATCAACCATTTTTTCATCCCTCGTATCACCTCTAAAATTTCACTGTTTTCGAGCTGCACACGGACACACCTATGTTCATTGATGAGAACCTTTCAACCGATAGCGTACACATGCCGTCGACCTTTGCATCCAGTACTGCGATAATCTCTACAGCACAGTGTAATTTTTACCTGGGGCTCCCAAGCTTTCGTGTATCGAAAGCCTTTGTAGTGCATGCACGTTACACATTTCCCATGTCCTTTAGATTTCCGTGAGCTTCGTGTAGAAGATGTAACAGGGCGTGGAGAGTCCAGTACTGAAGCTCACACACTCTGTCAGGTCATGTATGGCAAAATAACTTGGTTCCGCAGACACAGCGTTGAAAGGGCAGAGCAATTGGTTCAGCTGAATAGACTGATCGCTCAGGTTAAGAGCGTGGAGTAGCCGTACAAAGCTGAAATGATATTGATTTCCTGTTGCAACCTTATCAAATGTGTGTGACTAAATTGGTATCACAACGCTGCAGGTTGTCGCTACGGTTGATACATACCTTTGATCTCAGTCTCAATGGACAAGATAGAGGAGCAACATCAACTTGTTACATTGATGCATTTGCTGCACGCATATAGCAGTGCGATGGCAAGTCCATTACAGTCTTCGCGCCGACCAAAAGTCCCGACCTGACCAAAACATAGCAAACTGAGCTACAGACCATAAGTCCCGACCCGACCAAAACACGACCTCCAAAACTGTCTACCTTCTATATTGTGGTAGTGATTTTTAAGTAGTTTTGATACCGTGGAGTGGAACGAACGATGGCATGCCATCGCAGAACCCAGCACCACTATTGAGTCGAAGGAAAAGGAACAGACAATTGTGACCTGTAGACAACTGGAGGACGACACTGACGAGCGGAGCGCAGTCGATACTCGACCTGGCAAGATAAGAAGTACCGCAACATACAGAATCATATTCGATGAAACGAGCAAGTTGGAATCAACACAACGACGACAAACGTGACCATGATGAGAGTTGACACAACCACGGACCGAGGCAGTGAAACTTAGTAAAGCAAGGCGCATCACCAGGCCGTGGCTTTTGTCATTGACCTTTCGAGTCCTTAGGTTCGGAAGGGGACTTCCTATGTCCTCCCCCAGGGTAGGCACGTTGCATGTGCCCAGCTACCCACACCAGCAACAGCGAATGGGGCTCTGTATGACCGTAACCGGTTCCATGGGTACCAGCTCTGTGCTGGCTCCGGTTGCTGGAGCTCGTAGTTCACCGGGGGAAGGTGGCCATAAAATGTTCACACAGCTGAGTACATGTTGTGAAACACCCCGGTGTTGTTGCTTCGTGCGGTTACGCCAGGCCTTCGCCCAACCTCACAAGTTGATTTGGGCGAAAGCGACCCGAAGTCGCTTAGTCGAGATGAGAGCCGCATTCACAGCGAGCTCTACCTCTCTGACCCAGAAGTGGAGGTTCTCTCCCTCCTTCCCTTCATAGGGATTAACCGTAAGCCTCAACAGCTTAGGCTGGGCTGGCTTTAGTTCGGCCACGGGGGCCTGCAGCCCCTGTACGTGAGCGATAAGCCCTCGCTCGTACGTGTCGAACGCCTCGATGAGTTCGACCTGCTCGGTCGGCGTAGCAGCCGCCAAGCTGCGGATGGCACTTCCTCCAAAGATACCCGCCATCTTTCGGACCGACTCAAACTAAGTATCAGTCAAATGAGGGAACGCCACTTTATCCATCTTGGCTTACCTCGTTGGGCCCACAGAGGGTTCAGGTAGTCAATCTACCCGCGTAGGCGTGGATTGACTACAAGCACTACCAAGTGTGATGGGGTCACACGAGCCCATTGCTTCAAGGGAGTGTATAAACGTTTAGTGAACGGCAGCTCAATAGTCCCTGGTCTGAGGGGACTTGATAGCAAGTTAAGGGTAGATTTGAATCCGAATGTATTTAGAGACAAGTTTATGTTTGGTCTGCAATATTATAAATACATATACTGAATCCTATATAGTATGGAAATGAGAGGCTCCCTGCCACGTGGCTCGACACTAACCACTCTTAGAGGTGGCGACGTTACTTTTTTAACGTCAATTAACGTTATTTCGATAACAGTAAAATCGGGTTAAAGTTAGTTGCTTAACACGAAGTAACTCACTTCCGAATTGACCGCTCATTGGTCGATCTCCCCCTCTGAATGAGCCAATCGTTTCTCCAATACCATTGAAAATGGCAAAACCCATCAATAAGTTATTGGTTTTGCCACAAGCAAGTTATCTTCAGACGAGGAGAAGCTGGTCGGAGGGAAACAGTGGAAGATTTATGAAGTAAGATTCCCTGTCGAGACGGCTCGTGCGGTGGAAGCTAAACCAAGGTACCATTGGAACATTCGGGACTTAGCAACCCCTTAGTTCAATGTGATCCCACTCACCTGGTTGGACCAGTGTCATGACCCAAAGCTGCACTTACCAGCGACGAGGAACGCTTCCTGTACAAGTCCATTTTGGCCATATTAAAGCAAAGAGCATAACCATTCTCCAATTCTCCGTCAAGTACTCAAGCCCATTTTTTCAAGCAGTCAATGGAGATCAGTGAAGATTCGCGACTTCCGGCAAACCAATATTCTACACCTCGCCGATCTCCTCGAACACCTCGCCATTGCGTCTCCGTAAGATCCCAAAGACCAAGGGTATCTTCGCGATCGCGGCCAATTCCAAGACGCTTCTCTGCTCAACAGGCCACACCCGTCCAAACTGAAATGCCAGCGATATGTACTAAGAAGTCGAAGCATGCGGTTCTTTGAGATGCCAAAACAGCGTATCAAGGCGTACTGGCAATTTATTGTTTATGGTCGCCGATGACTGTCATGCTGATGTGCTTGATGACGCTCTTACGGTTGAACATGCAAAATACGGATGATGCAAGCGCTGCAACATTAGGCTGGCTGTTAGTAAAGGCCGAAATGAAGCGGGACCACACATGAACAGATACCACGTCGAGGCAGTTGCAGTATTCAAACAAAGAGAAGAACGACAAAGAACACAGCGTGCGGCGAGACGTTTGGTGAACATCTACGATCCATCTTAGCGTACAGAGGACCTTGACGACCCTGCAAGTGAGGAAGACCAACGATACGCTAACGACCTACTAGTTCAGTGGGTCGCTTCCAGTCTTCGACCGCTAGGTATCGCCCGCGACCCTGGATTTATCGCCTACGTTGGGTTCGTGAACAGCACGTCTGGAAGGATACATGTACCGTCCCGCCAAACATTGACAACTCGCACACACATAAGGGCAGCTCAACTTCGGTCATCCCTTCGTATTCGTATTGATGACCCAAATGAGTGCCTATTCTTTTCGGTTTCTTCAGATATTTGGACTTCGCTAAGTGCTGCAAGTTTTATCAGCTTTACTCTCCATTACGTCGATGCAACGTTCAATTTGAACAAGTGGACACTAGAAGCGACCAGAATTCCTGGAAAACACGACGCTCCTTCGATTGCAGCGGCATTACTGCGATGTTTTTTATCTTGGAACTTGGATCGAAAGAAATGCGTTCGATTCTTGCGAGATGGAGCGTCAAATATCATGAAGGCTTGCAAAGGTACTGGTGTTGCTAGTATGTCATGTGTAGCACATTCACTGCATCTTGTTGTTGGTGCTGCACTTATGCGGAAACCTGGAGATATCGGGTTGACTACGAGTGTAAATGTTTGCCCACTCATACATGGCAGTGGAATTTTGGAGTCTGTCGATACATCTTGATATTCAGAATCAAACGCCAGTGATGAAGCTTTGGGTTCTGTGGAAATGGCGAGTCTCGATAATCTTGCCGAGTCACAGGTGTAGTCTATGCAGACAGAAGATGGTTTTGATGATAGTAACAGCGAAAGTGATTCCGATGACTCAATTGACCTTGACGAGGTTAACACAATCTGCGAGCAAGTTGCTGAATTTGTGCAAGACTGCGAGACAGCGCCTGACGATCTTGAGCGCGTTCGTACCACTGTTCGGCGATTTCGCAGGCTTGCTGAGTACTTCCATCGATCTCCTAAAGGCACCAACAGACTGATCATTTTGCAAGGTGGACGTAGGAGATCAGTGAAAGTTAAGACCGACAGTTCTACACGTTGGAACACACAATGGATATGCTTCAGAGGATGATTAGATTGCGGCCCACCCTTGACAAATTCTTTGCTTACCTGTGCAGCCCTGAAGGTATCAAGGAATTTGATGACATTTATCAAACGTTGCAGGCACCGACGTCCGAAGAATGGTTCGTTGTCCAGTGTCTCGTTAAACTTTTGAGTCCCTTCAGCGCTGTCTCGGATCATCTAGGAGGTGATACATACCCTACACTGGTCATGGTACACGCTTCAATTTGCACACTGAAACTACTATTATGTGACTACACGATTTTTGATGATCTGTACGCGCCATTGAAAAGGGAACCATTTGCCAGTAGTGTGGTTTCTATGATGAAATCTTTACGTCGATCTTTTGTAACTCTATTGGAAAGACGATTTGAAAGCTGGATGACAATTTGCTGTGGATCTTATTTTACAAACTCGGATCTACTTACGGCCGCGGAAACAAAGAGAGCAAAGAAGCGTTTGAAGGAAGAGATGCTCGCCCTAGCTCAGAGTGCCTCCTCAAACACATCAAACCTACATGAACCTACCACCACTGCGAGTACGACTCCAAATTTGTGTATGGCAACTTTTCAGCGTGTAATGTATGGTAGTAGACTGACAACACGCAAGCCTTCTTCGGACGCTAGATCGCTGGAAAAGGAGTATGAATGGGAATTCAAAAACTACATGCGAATGTCATCGGCTGCACAAGTGGAAGAGCAAATGCATCCATCATCGCTCGACTGGTGGCGTGACAACGCTAAAGCATTTCCACGTGTTGCTCCGTTGGCCCGGAAGTGGCTCGGGTGCATCGCTACATCTGTACCATCAGAGAGAGCGTTCTCCACGGCTGGGAACACGATCACGAAGCGGCGCAGTGCCCTTACTGACGATACAGTAAGCGATATTGTGTTTATATCGGAGAATACGTCTCAGTGAGATGATCGCGTCAATGAAAAGGTATCGCACTACTCGTAAGTCGCCTATAATTCACATTCAGCACTGCGTTAGATTTACGGTATGTGTGAGAACGTATTCAGACATCTGAGCTTATGGTAATGGAGCTGTGAAGGGCCTAAGTGAACTCAACCATAAACTTCCGTCGATAACAAGCAAACTGTGGCCTACAGTCACCAAGAATAAGGTTTGCAAAAATGTCAAAACTGACTATCTAATTTATCTAATATATATAAATAGGCACAACATTTGCATTTTCTTGCAATTCTGGTACGGTGTTAAAGTAACGTTAAAACCTTTACTTAACGCATTTAACGTTATTTTCGTGTAATCGAGATAACTGTAACGTCGCCACCTCTAACCACTAGTACGAATGAGTGGCATATGTACCCATTATCAAAAGAATGACGACACTTTTCATGTACCCTGGTACACATTACGTCATAACTGGAACGACGTGATCAGTATGAAGAGAAGGTACAGGAATTTCCCTACAGGATATTTGTACTACTCCATCGGATGGTATGCGTTCTAGTAATACCTTCGAAAGATCATGGACGACAATTGTCCAGTCCATTGCTGTGTACACTTCAACTGTAAAGTATGAACTGTATCCAAAGTACCTACATTACGTTCTACGATTAAAAGACAGTTAGGTCGATCATAAGCTGGATCCTGTCGTCACAAGGCACAATGCCACATATGGTAAACACCTGATGCACTTAAGAAGATAGTTTGAAATGTGGGAAAATTGAAGCCCATTCTCCATTTTCTCTTCTTCTGCCAATACACAACAACGATGAAATTTATCTGCCAAGTTCTGGCTACGGTGATACTACTGGCATGTGATGTCGCTTTTTCGGAGACCGGTAAATACGTCGGTACTACTTTCAGTGGTCCCAACCCGACCCAGTGGTACCGAGGAATCGGACCTGGACTTGGTTGGTCAATCAGTGCTGTCCGTCACAATCACGAAGGACCTCAGTTCCATCGCCCTCGAGATATTGGGTATGACGGGTTTCAGAGAAACCTTACATCACGGTGGTTTTCGTAGGGAACCACTCTAACGCTTACTAGAGACGAACTCATCACTGGTATCGAGGCGCACTGGGGTTCACGCCTTGGACAGAAGACCACGTACATCAAGTACATCAAGCTCACTACCAGTTCGGGGAATTCAATTTCTGGTGGAGCACCGACGAACAACATTGGAATTGACAATGCAAAAGAGGGTTACCAGTTGGGCGGCTTTGTTGTGACCCGTAGCGGGGGCGACTTTGCAACAGTGGCTGCAATTTGGACAGAAATTCCGGAGTACGGATTTGACATTTCTGTCACTGAAGCGGAAAATTTGTAATGCCGGAGGCTTCAAATTGTGCTTTGTCGGCCAAACCAGCTACATTGACTATCTGGTTAGCCTAGAACTGGTCTGATAGATAGATTAGCAGTAGTAGTAGAAGAAGAAGTTGATTAACTGCTTAATGGACGTCTCGCTTTGCTAGCTACCACAATATAGATTACCAGTAGTAGATATCGTTTGATGATAAGGTGCTAACTCCAATAGTGGTAACGACTAAATATTATCTGATACGCGCTCTAAGCTTCACTTAGTTTGACATCATGTCGTGCATTGATCAACGTTCACGCTAATGTGAATTGAATAGCATTTCTGATAGGAGGAGTGAGAGTTCATTGGACGTCATTACAATAACGAAACATATTGAGCTTAGCCGTGGCTGTGGACACATAGACATATTATGTCTATTGGTTTAAGCGGTTGAACACAATTAAAAAAATCGCGTGGTTCTCTAGAGAGAGAAAAATACAAAGTGAATCTTGGACATACAGTTGCATATCACGTCTATGAAGCATATTTCTTGCATTGGTGCGAAGGTACGGAAATGTATCCATGCAGGCATTGTCGTCACACGAGTTTTGTAGTTGGACATGCATACGTATAGACCAGTATGAAAGCAATGTTATCAGCAGTTTGTGTTCCTTTCGAATCTATATAACACGATTCTGGTCGATGGGAGTGAAAGTTCTTTTCGGTAGTGAACAGTAAGTTTCGGCTCCCGTGGTAATTAATTTTCTGGAGGTGAATCTTCCTCAGCAATACGCGTGGTTTTCCCGTTCAAGAAATATTTCTTTAACATACCACACCACTCCAAGCGTTCACGTCAAACCCCGTACCGTTGTGATGGAACGCAAAGTGTGTGTTTATTATAATCGCCATTAGGCTACCAAGACAAGACACAGAGTTGCCCGCTTTGATAACAACTATTCTACTTTATTTGACGTGAAGTGCTCCGTTGTACCGAACCTCAACGTTTAAGAGCCACGAAAATGAAAAATGTGGGGGTCCAATACTGTGATAGTGATTTTAAGTTGTCGGCCATTTGTTCTAGAGATCGTCTGAAAACTCATATCCATCGACTCATTGAACTGTTTCTTAATTCACTGGGCTGCTGGGGGTAAACTATGCGTTGGGTTACTATTAATTCTTGCCCAAACAGAATGGAGATCAGTCCTTGAAGGATGATCAGTTTTCCGGGACGCGATAAGAATCCGAATCACATACGTATATTTAGATAGTCAAGGCCCGCAGGATCTCCTCAGACCTCACTTTAACTTTTGCATTGAGGCGCCTACCCGCCTCACCACGCCCTCGATATTACTCGTTCGTTTGCCCCCTTCGTGATGGACGTGTGAGGAAACCGATGAGCTCAACCACATCATTATGATGAAAACCTTGACGAAATTCGTGGACGATCCGACAGCAGAGTCCCATAAGCACCAAGGAAGGCTGCGCTCTCGTATCAAATACCAATGTGATGTAGTTTTCCAAGAACGTGATCTTGTCCACCACCTCGCACTTGCACTTGTCCACTCCTTCACCATTTACTCGGTAATGTAATTTCGAATGGGCTGCACCCAGCCATCCGTACGGTTGCTGCCTCGATAATTCACGAACAGAGTCGCTCTCCCGCATGCAATGAGTATAGTGTTGCCTGCGGAGTGGTCGGTCGGGAATGTAATCACCCAACTAAGCTGTATTGGACGTACAGTCTTCAGGTCATAAAACGTTATTGCAAAAGCACTAGAAAAATATGCCTATTTATGACTAAGAGTTGCAGTGCGTCATGAAGGAATTCTATGATTCAGTAGAAAAATGGAAGACAGCAGCAAACACGAACTATTGCCACAGTATTAGATTGCATGTCGAATTTAGTGATACTGCATTTGTAACTGCTGGGGGTTGAGGAACTTCAGAACCCGTTCTTCTAGTATGCAGATACATCGTCACCGTTGTCTCTTCGACCAGCAACATCTGTAAAATATATGCTAGTGAAGTTTACAACGAGAAACTCGTTATTAAAGCGTTTGTTGGTCACTTTTCAAATACGAGAAACTATACTCCATGTACTACACTAGTTGTCTACTGCGTGTATTCACATGAACCTATTTTAGGTATACGAAATAGCGTTTAGTTTTCAGAGTGCTTCAGATCAATTTTGGTCGATATTGGAGGTGTTTAGTACCGTATTCAATACCTAGAAACATATCTTACCATTTTATCTGACAGAATGTAACGTCATGATTGGCAAGGTCCACATCGAACTCCAACAGCACCCCCTGTACTCATCGGACGGCCTTACAGAGAGTTATGCACTTCCTGTCGGCACCACGACCGGTTCAATGCTCGGTTTTTGCTCAATTTCTGTCGCACTTTTCCAACTCACTAGTAGTGAGCTGGAAGAGTGGATGTGGTAGCACTTAGGCAGAGGAAGTCTTAAGATCGTTCGTGGGGATGCCCAAGCTCACGTCTTGAAAGCACTCCGATGTATCGCCAAGGTGTCCGGGATTTGCTCCTGAGATCACCAAGATGAGGAGTCCACACTTGCTTGGCCAGAGCAGGTCGACTTTATTATCCTCTGTTGATTCCGGAATGAGCTTGGCGCTCATTCACTGTTCCCTACACTAACTCTGTTATTACATGCATTCCTAGGTCCTCATGGGTTCACTTCGCTGGCTGGCTCCTCCTCTGGTTGCTTGTCAAGGGCATCGACCCTTCAACTGACTGCTGCTACTGTTGCTCGAAACCGCTGAACTATCACCTTGACACTACTGTAATATTTACAGTAGCTAGCCGCCAATAGTCCAATTTCAGTCAGCTCGCGAGATCCCACGAAAATCTCGTGACATTCCCTCCGCTAAGACGAGACCCTCCTCGATTTCTTGCGATCGTGAAAGCGATTGATCAGGTCGCCTACATATTTCAAGTTCGCGAGGGGTTCCCATGTGCAGCGGGCTTGTCCGAGCCACTTGACCTTGTACATGGCCTTGCCGCGGGTGCGCTTGAAATCCACAATGTCTTCCACTAATTCACCCTCAGTATTATCCGGGAGCAGTACCTTGAATGTTCGCTGCTCCCTGCCGTTACTGCGTATGTATGGCTTGAGATAGCTGGTGTGGAACACGGGGTGAAATTTCACGCCTTGCGGCAGCTTGAGTTCGTAATAGTCATGACCAAGCCGACTTACAATAGCGTATGGGCCGATCCAACGAGCTCCAAGCTTTGCCTTGGTTGTTCCGGCGTGATAGTTGGCCAAATTTTCAGTCGAAAGCAGCACCCCCTCCCCCACATCAAAGGATTGCACCGGTTTATTAGCATCGTAGTATTCACTCATACGATCACTGGCACTCTGAAGCTCACGACGTACAGTCGCTAGGCGGTCGGCTTGTAGCTCGAGGAACGTCTTCCCCAACTCACTTCGCCGCCCTTCAGCTCCGGTTGTAGTAGGCGCGCTCAATAATGTTGCAGGAGTCGATGGTAGATAGCCCAGATCGGCCTCAAATGGAGCCATCGAGATCGACTGCTGGAACCTCGAGTTATATGCAAATTCTGCGAGAGACAGGTACGAATCCCAGTCATCGGAAGCTCCATTCGTAAAAGCTCGTAAATAGTTTTCAATCGTTAGATTCAGGCTCTCCGTCACTCCATTTGCTTGATGACGAAAAGCGGTAGTAAGCCTTTGACGGGTCCCCAACATGGTACACAACGTAGTCCAGACGGTAGCGGTAACTTCGGGTCTCGGTCGGATAGAATTTCCAACGGAACCCCGTGCAATGCAAAAATACGATCACGGTAGAGCTCCGCGACCTCCCGAGCCGTAGCAGTACCCTTACAAGTCACAAAATGCGCTCGTTTTGTTAATTGGTCCACCACAACAAGCACTGCATCACTCTTGGAGCGCGTCATAGGCAGCGATACTATAAAATCCATCGCTACATGCGTCCATCTACCACGTGGAATTGGCTGACTTTGGAGTAATCCTGGGGGCTTCGTATTTCGAGCTTTTGTCCTTTGACAAGTCTCACAAGACTTCACGTATGCACGCACACTTCGCATCATGTGTCTCCATTGGTAATGTTTCTCCACCAACCGGAGAGTCCGCTCAATGCCTGGATGCCCGTATACTTCCACGTCATGGAACTCAAAGAGAACTGCATTTATTATCTCGTTGATGACGGGTAAAACAAGCCGAGGTCCTTCATCATTTGGGCCAGTGTACATCAATTTGTTTCCATCGAGCGAGTACCGTTCAATGAACTTGATTTTTACGGTAGAAGACGATGCATCGCCTTTTACCAGTCGCAAAATGGTCGCCGTGTGTGGGTCCTCGCCGTAGCGCTGCACAGCTTCCTCGATTAGCTCGACAACACTCGCCTTCACACGCGAGTGCACTGTAGCGGCCGATACGATGGCTTGAAGTGAGTATTGCTCTTGAAAATCTGCTCGCCGAGAAATACCATCGGCCACTGTATTAGCTTTCCCCGGTATGTACTTGAAAGTCACGGGATATTCACTCAACTCATCATACCAGGGCGCAATTCTACGCGAGATGCTCTTTTGAGAGAACACACTCTCCAGAGACTTGTGGTCGGTTTCTACCACGAATGGTTTGTCTAGAAGATAAATCCTCCACACTCGTAGCCCAAACAGTATCGCCAACAATTCCTTTTCCCTGATCGAATAATTCTTCTCAGCGCCCTTGTATTTTCTGCCCTGAAATGCTACTGGCCGCTCCACAACGCGCCCTTCATTCTCCTCCATCTGAAACAGTACACCTCCTATCGCGTAATCACTTGCATCCATTCGTAGATAGAAAGGCTTGTTAAAGTCAGCTATTGCAAGGACCGGAGTAGACGAAATTCGCTCCTTGAGATGTTCAAAGTGCTGAATATGGTCGGATGTCGACGCTAGTTTCGTCTTCTGTTGCTGACCCTCTTTAGTTTTTAGCATGTCAAATAGCGGTCCTGCATCACGCGCAAAGCCCTTGCAGAAACGCTGGACATACGTTGCTGTCCCGAGAAAAGACTGCAACTCCGATTTTATCTTGGGTAGTGGCCACTGGCGCAACACCCCCACCTTTTTAGGGTCGATCCGCACTCCATTACGACCGATATAGTCTCCTAGACACGGAATCTCCGAAGAACAGAACACACACTTACTTAGCTTGACGAAATATTCATTCTCTTCGAGTCTTGTTAAAACGTGATCGAGAGCCGCCAAGTGACTCTCGAGGTCGATACTCCGTGTGAACACAGAAATGTCATCGAAATACGACAAGCAGAAGTCAGCTAAGTCCTTCAACAATCTGCGAATCCCTTCATTAAATGTGGCAGGTGCATTCGAGAGACCCATAGGTATCACCAAATACTCGAACGACCCATCTGCTGTCTGAAACGCTGTGTACTTAATGTCCGAATCGCGCATACGAAACTGGTAGTAGCCGCTAAGTAGATCCATGCAGCTGTACCAATAACACCCTTGCATTCGTTCGAAAATCACATCTTTGCGGGGCATCGGTAACGTTCGCCTCACAGTGTGGTTGTTCATAGCGCGATAGTCATGAACTATTCGCCATCCGACGGGCTTCTTCACACGAAATGTGGGAGCTCCATGCGGAGACGAAGACGGCCGAATTAAACCTGCTTTAAGCATCTCCTCAACCCACGCTCGGATTTCTGCCTCTTGGGCGGGAGATTGTCGCCACTGTTGTCTGAATATCGGCTCGTTCGTATCTACTTCCATCTCATGCACGCCATGCGATTCTGGAGGCAAACCACTAGGCAGCTTCTGCTTAAAGACTGGTCGATGTCGATTCAACACGGGGTACACCGGGTATCCGTCGTAATCTTCTACCTCGGTGAATGTCTTCCCACTGTCCACTTGCTCTTTTTCCGTCCCAGGCCTTATCACAAACACGCACCCAATCTCTTGGGGCTTCCGAAGTAGTCGCCGAAATTGTTTGCTGGTGATATATTTCGTTTCTCCACTAATTGCTGAAAAATATCCATGCTGGAAGTACCGGCTACCGGAATTAGCGGTGCTCCCACTCACGGAAAAACGCTGACCATTAATCTTGAGAGCTGGTCTTTGGGGAATTGCAGTCGTCCTTGGCTTAATTTTCTTTTTCTTCGAGACTTTGGGCTTGACGTCGAGCTCTACCGCTGAATTATCCCGCGGCTTGATCGTTTCTTCGATCCAATCAATCTCAGGGTTCACCCTTTTCAACCAAGGCATCCCAAGCAAGACATCAGAATTTTCTGGCACTGGCAGCACGAGAAAGTCTCCAACGTAGGGCGGGAACGACTCAATAAACAAGTGCAACCGGACGGTGCGTTTCTCAATTTTCATCTCTTGTTTGTTGGCCATGGTGATAGGTATGTCCACTCCATGGTCAACAATTCTCTTTTCCAAACCAGCTCTGCGGCAAAACTCTGGGCTAATCGCATCAATCGTGGCGCCACTATCGATAAAGTTGGAATTTGTGATGATTAAATCCTCGGGTTCGCACTGCATTGTACTGGTTATGTGCAACAAGCAATAGTAGTCGTAGTCAAACGAACGAACATTACTTGCGCACAGCTTACTCTCCAGACCAAGATATCTGCTTCCTTGATCTCCACTTGTAATGCAGGTATACATTGTCGACTCATTTTTCTTGTGTTTCGCTGTTTGTTGGTCGGCATCCTCTGTTTCTTGGTTATTTTGCTGGTTTTCGTCACACGCAGGATGTCGAGTCGTCTCATCACTCCCTGAGACCCTGCTGTCCTCATGCATCCCCTTCAGTCGGCTGAGCTTGCGGGTATGCCCACTCAATCACTCAATATTGAGTGAGCTTACTCGTTTAACTGGTCGATTTCCTCTGTCGACTGGTTGTCGGCGACCACCATGCGCGCAAACAGAGAATTTACTTTCTTGTTCGTTTTAAAGGGGCGACTGTCGGGATATTTAAACCAACAGTCCTCTTCTCGATGCGGACCACGACCACAATGACTGCAGTTGCTGCTTGGTTTGGCGTTACTTCCTGCCGGTCTACCTCCGTTCCACGATTTACGAGCAACTTGAGGGAAGGTAGTCGTCTGCTGAGCAGCCGCAGTGTTAGCTCCTCCATTTTTGGATTTTGACTTGTTCTCGGTGGATCTGTGGCTGCTGGAGGTCTTTCCTTTCAGTTCCCACTCAAGAAATCCTTCCCGAATCGCTTCATTCAAGTCTCTTGGTCGTTTACGCAGTATTTCGCGCTTCATTTGTGGATCCGATAATCCATTCAGGAACAGATTCATCGCTGTGAGTGAGTCAACGTGAACGATACGATTCAGTTCTTTGGACTTGTTTACGTAGCCAACATACCCACCAGTCTGTTTAATTGTTAGCAATCGGTTACGCAATTTGTCTTGGAAGTTGGGTTCCATAAACTCCACTGTCATCTCCAACTTCATTGCAGTCCACAACTTGTGTGTACTCTCGTCGGTCATATACTGCTCATACCAGATGAGTGCATTCTTCTGCACACTCTGATTTAGTTCCAGCGCAAGCAAATCATCGTGCTGCAAAAGATCATAGCCTTTCTGACGAAAATATGACTCGAACTGGAAAACAAAGCTGTTCAATTTTATTCCATCGATATCTCCGACGAAAACAGGTGGCTTTGAATCCATCTTCCTCAAATTCAATCCACGAGATGAACTCACATCACTTTGAGCCACTGGAGTCGTCGCGTTATTGGTTTCACCGCTTCTGGGGCCTGTGTGCCTGATACCCGTGGTCTGTTGTGTAGTTGGCATTCCAAACGACCATGCAGGTTCCTCCGGAGCCGCTTGCCTCTGTGGTGGTGTTTGAACTGTGGGTTGTGGTTGATTCGCTGCTCGAGCCAAACGCGGAGCATCTTCCGCGAGTTGCCTTACTTGATTGAGCCCTTCTACAAGGTTAGTCACGCTCTGCACTAATCCAGCCACTGTTTGGTTCATATCAGCAAACTCGGCTCTTATTCCAGCGTGCATATCCAGGATAGTAGCATTGATATTATTGCTAAAAGCTCGAATATCGTCATGGTGCTCATCCAACCTGGCCTCCAGACGGTCGATTCGCTGGGTTTCGGCAGTCTGACGGTTTCCATCCAGCTGCTGTCGCTCAAGCGCAGGATCACTTCGTAACATCTTGCGCGCAGTGTTTCGTCCTTGCATCGTTTCCAAGTTCTACAATGTCGCACTTTTCCAACTCACTAGTAGTGAGCTGGAAGAGTGGATGTGGTAGCACTTAGGCAGAGGAAGTCTTAAGATCGTTCGTGGGGATGCCCAAGCTCACGTCTTGAAAGCACTCCGATGTATCGCCAAGGTGTCCGGGATTTGCTCCTGAGATCACCAAGATGAGGAGTCCACACTTGCTTGGCCAGAGCAGGTCGACTTTATTATCCTCTGTTGATTCCGGAATGAGCTTGGCGCTCATTCACTGTTCCCTACACTAACTCTGTTATTACATGCATTCCTAGGTCCTCATGGGTTCACTTCGCTGGCTGGCTCCTCCTCTGGTTGCTTGTCAAGGGCATCGACCCTTCAACTGACTGCTGCTACTGTTGCTCGAAACCGCTGAACTATCACCTTGACACTACTGTAATATTTACAGTAGCTAGCCGCCAATAGTCCAATTTCAGTCAGCTCGCGAGATCCCACGAAAATCTCGTGACAATTTCTGTCCAAATGGGAGCCACCGTAGCAATATCGGCCTTGATGTATTTGACAATAAAGCCACCTAACTGGTAACCCTCCTTGGCATTGTCAACACCGCTGTTGTCCGTCGGTCCACCGCCAGAAATTGAATTGCCCTTGTTGGTTGTGAGCTTGATGTATTTGATTGTATGATCAAAACGTGATTCCCAGTGCGCCTCGAAGCCAGTGATGTGTTCGCCTTCAGCAAGTGCTAGAATGGTTTTCTTACCACGAAAGTCACCATGGTGTATGCTTTCCTTTAACCCGAATGGATTCGTTAGCTCAAGGCCGATAGCTTTGACCCCGTAATTGTCGACGATGTTGGCGGACAGTACTTTTTGACCAGGACCAACCAAGTCAAGGTCCGACTCCTCTCGACCAGGGGGTGGTGAACTGGGACCCCCGAAAGTCTTGCCTACGTATTCACCGGTCGTTAAAGCAGTGGAACCACATGCTACTAGTGCCACAGTAGCCAGAACTTCGTAGATAAATCACATCGTTGTTGCCTGTTGCCAAAAGAAGAGAGAAATAGGAATGAGCTTGGAATTTAAGCACATTAGGTTGCTCAATAAGAAGTGTATGCAGCTGAAGCCCTTCTTTGCTCTGTTGTCGCTTGCGTGAAATCCCTGTCGCAACATCAGGATCCAACTTAGGATCGACTGAACGGCCTTTATACTCTACATGCCGTACATGGGATGTGACCAGTTTGGGTTTATGGTTTTTACTGAATGCTTAATCACTGCTACGATTTCGGTAGCATTTGGCTGCACATGAGTAATAGTTATCGATAGCTTAAAGACAATGACTAGCTGAAACGAGTCCATCGACTTGGACAAGTTGTAGGAGCTTCGAAACACGGACTCTGTATGGCTACTTTTGGTCATTCACTGATTCCAGCGTACATCAAACAACTTCTTCCCGGTTGATAATTTGGTGTGTCTATCCGACCAATGCCGGATAGAACACCAAATTGCCAACCGGGACTCTTCAGTTCATTATATTCGCGATTTAAAATACAACTCCTCAGATCTTCATGTTGTTCAGGTTATTCAGAATACTGTACCATGGCGGTTGGATAATTTTAACCTGTAGAAAATGATCTCACAGAACTGTTTTATTTTAAACTAATCTAACACAAAAATGCACAGCTCTATATAATGGTATAACACTGCAGACGATAACGATGCCTCTAGTTTTGGTGTTCGAAATTAGTATCAGATACGAGTTTTTTCAGGAATTTCAATTAGACTAGATTTCAATTTGTCCGCATCAAATTATACCACATTATCGTGTATAAGAGAGATTAACTAGGACAGGATGAACTGTAGGTCAGCAGGTCGTTTAATGGGTTACAAATAACTATCAGGGAGATGGTGTGTGGTGATCCTGTACCACTGGTACAGTACCAGTGTTGGCAATCAGAGATGCAACGTTTTTCTGTTCCAACCGTAACAACCCATTAGTTTGTTGGTATAAAGTCCGTAAAAACGCTGTTCCCGTTGGTACAATATATACGGACTTTTTACACGGCGTTTTTTTCGTCAACAGCTTCCGCTTCAACATTGTTCAAGATACTTTACGAAGAACTACATTTACAAACAAGAGGCACCCTACAGTAGTTGAAAACAGCGTTTAAGCCATCTGCAAGCTGTTACCTTTAGTGGTTCATGTCAATGCCTGCTCCAGTATGTGAGGAGCGAAAGTACTTCTTCAGAAGTCAAATTCCGATTCCACAACCCGATGGGACCACATCTGAAAAGCATCACTGGTGGATATGCGACCTTTGTCACGCTGCTCACGTCTACAACACAGAAGTTGGTTCCCCAGCATTGGTACGAGACCGCGCAAACGCCTATCGAAGCCACCTCAAACGATATACGTACCAGCAAGCTGCCAGAGCCAACACTGATCGTGTAGTAGAGGAATCATAATCTACAATTTCATCGGAACAGTCCGTTTTGTCCATGGGATCATCGGGTAGCTGTACAAAAACGCAGCAGAAGAGTATTAGCGATTTTTTGTCGGTAGAAGAACAGAGCAGGTTTGAGCGTGACCTACCGGAATTTCAATCGGAATGCGCACTACCGGACTCTTTTGTAGAGTGTACGTCATCTAAGCGACTTTTGGCGGGTAAATGTTGTATTTGATGACTATGAGAGCGCAGCACGAATTCATCTTCTCGGTTGCTAGCTCGTATTGTTTGGATGCAAAGTCAAGTTCGAGCTTCTAAGGATTGGTTCGAGCCATCACATCATTGCCTTGGCTAGATTAATGCAAAGTTCAATTATACGGGCTTTGGAGTTGGTGTGGAACGTGGGGGGCGTCATTACCGATAATGCTGGTCAATGTGCAAGGGCTAGACGCATATTGGCGTTGAGGTGGCCAAATATATTTTTACGATGTTTCGCACATGATGTGAACAATTTGGTGAAAGCCGTCCTCCAGACAGGTTTGAAGACAGATACTAAGCAAGCAGCGTCTGCCACGGCTGTGTTGAATAGCTCGTCGCGCGCGGCTAAACGAACGTGTGTCCACAACTTACGGAGATACTCTGGTTTTCATTATGCTGTGTGAAACCCGTCGGAATAGTATGCAAGTGTGTTTTGCTAACCTTCTCCGCGTTCGAACCGCTTTGGAGGATTTTCCGCACGAATTTCGCAACAATCCCGAGTTCCCTAGTTCTCTAACTGTTTTCAGCTTACCGTCATTTTGCAGAACCTAGTTGTTGCTGAACGTGTCATTCAACCACTGTCGGAGACATCGTTTCGCCTGCAGAAAAATGGCAAAACGATGGCTGACGTTGTTCGATGCTTTGAAAAAAATCATTCTGCGTTTGCTGCATGTCCGTACGCCTCGTACCCTGCCCCAGTGGTGGAGAAACGCTGAGCGAATTGTGAACAACCCCTGATGTTACTTGCATTTGCACTACATCCCCTATACATGACCCACACTCGTGCATTGATCAAAACCGACGACAACACTATCTTCATGATGTTAACCCTTTCGCGGTGAAAGGGCGCAAAAATCGCCCTTTTAGATGGTTTCCAGAACACGGTACGAAATACTCCTCTACAAAGGCGATTTTTTCGCCCTTTTACTTAAGTTCAACTAAATATATTCCTTCGTTTGAGACATATGAAATACGGTACGATTGCGTAATCATCATGTAATCATACACCATATTGAAGTTAAGTCAAATGTGTACAATCGTATGCACCAGCAAATTAAACAAATCACAGTAGATCGCATGTTTCATGAGACATGCCATAACAGTACCGTGAATTCATTGAAGGGCGAAAAATGCGCCCTTTGAGACGCAAATGTCTTAGATTTGTATATTATAGTTTAGATAAATGGCTCGCGAAAGGGTTAAGTGATGAGATTACGGCAGCCGCCGATTATTTCTATCGTCGATATATAGACCCGGACAGCAGTGGCCTTACAGGAGACGTTGACAAGTGGATAAGTAGCAATTTTACTCTTAATAAACACACCGACTTCACTGACCCACGCGGAATCCTTCAGTCCGACGGCATAATTCAATCCTGGGTACACGTCGGGAATTCTTACTATGGAAAGAATAGCTAACTTCCTCAGTTGGAGAAGGTGATACTGTCTGTCATCGTGAATACGGCTTCGTGTGAGCGATGTTTTAGTGAATTAGGTCTAATCATTACACCGCGGCGGAACAAGATCGATTTGGGGAAAGCTCGTCTAATTCATATTATCCGCAATCAAGTTCATGAACGGAATCTGAGAGATCGTTATTGTAATGATGGCTGACCGCAGAAGATATCATTGGACCCTACGGCGTGGTAAAAGCAACAACTCTTAGTAGTTTCCAGTCTAGTCACTCCTCTATCCACGCTAATGGAAAATGTGGTAGAGATTGACTTCATGGATACAGCTGAAGCAGTACAATTCTGGCTGGTTGAGGTCGCCGATTTAAAAGACGATGATTGTGATACAGGGATTCCATCAGATAGAGATTGGTATGTGGACGACATTGAGTTCGTGTCTATTCTAACAGCAGAACGAAGTCAAGACCTACCGAATGTCAGCATTCCTAATTATCCATAGGAGAAGCGTCTATCAGGTCTACGAGGACAACAAGCAACGCTAGAAGCGTTATTTACCACTTGCATAGATATCCCTCTTACTGTAGCATCACCGTAGGGAGTTCTGGTCGCCGTTCTGCGATGATTAAGGTTTTCGTAAACATGTTCATTAAAATGTTAATGCATAGCTAACTAAATCTCTGATCAGAAAAGTTGGAGCGCTCGAAGGTCTGCGTGTTGTAGGTTGAGACCTACCGACTTCTTACGAAGCAACGCGTAAAAACGTTCCCACGCGTTGGTAAAAAGTAAGGCACACGTTGGAACGCGTTGCAACGTGATTATTGTCAACACTGCCTGTATGCTGTGCCAGTGGCATACATGTGAAACTGCATCAAGTAGGGTGAACCCACCTCTACATTCCCATACAGTTTCATGGAGATACACCCTGACTTGAACGTCAGTTCGCCCTCCATGGTTCCTACGACAAAGTTATACGTATGTACAACCATTTCCTGTGAGTTCAATCCTGACACTCACGATTCGTTAGACGGATTACGTCATAACTGGAGCAATGTAATCAGTATGAAAGAGAAGATGCAGGAAAATCCCCTAGAGACCTGCAGGGGCTAATAGTAACCTAGTATTATGCATATTTTCTACCACGCAAGTCTAAAAATATTGGGAGATAATTTTTGTATTGCCGACGGTATGCTAATATAGTGTAATATGTATATAATATTTTCCAGACTGGAAGTCACTTAAGCCTTATGGCGTCCCCACGTACACTTCCTAAGCACAAACTATAATCTGACTTACCTAAATTATATGAATAGAACTCCTCTGTAAGTCCATTATCGAATATATTGTACACGCATTCGGCGCAGATATATTCTTGCAACTTGATATGATATAGGTGGTAGTTAAGTTTGACGCGCTGTGTATAATATATTTTGCTGACGAATCTAAGTACGGATCGCATTGATTAACGTATTGATAGCACAAATCGTGTATTTGGGGAAAAGCCAGGCAAAAAATAAAATTTAATCTAGTTTCGATTAAGTAACAACGTACTTATGATACGGTTGTGATGGGGTCACATGAGTACCTTGCTTGAGGAAGCGTACTATCAAGAGTATACAAACTCTAAGTAAACGACAGTTCACTAGTGCCTAATCTGACGGGACTTAATAGCCAGTTTAGAGTAGACTTAAGACTGATTTGTTCATGGTTAATTAGATAATTTGGCCTGTAATAGAAACTAATAATAACTATAGTTTTGCCAATACGTGCATATAAAACTAGGTCAAATACTATTGGTTGGCCCTCAGCCACCTAGACCCACGTGGCGGTGGTGTGACACACACCACCCACGACTAAGTATCCACAAAACGAATAGTCAGAAGTATATCTACCTCTGGAGGCGGTACCCTATCTGGGTACCCCTCACCCCGTTACATCCTCCCCCACTTAGATTGGGAATGCTCCCAGCCAATGAGGCGATAGAAAGAGAGTACATCTCTATTTCCTTATCATGTCTATACGCATCGACAAGCCATCGTTGTGGATTTGCGACTTCTATTAGGCCTGTTGCGCTTTGCAAAACATGCACCGAGGTTTCCACGTCAACTGCTTAAGCATGCCAGGGAAGGCTAGCTTTCACGGCGCTTCTGTGCCTTCTAAGTCTAAGGCCGCGAGGTCGAAGACTGCCAAGGTCAAGTCGAACGACAAGACCGCTCTACGCACGGAAGCCTGCAAGGAGGCTTCTAAGGGAGCCTGCAAGGCGACCGCTGTTGTTGCCGCTCAAGGAGGGTACCCACAACGCTGTCGCTCTCTCACCTTGTCGCCTGACGACAGGTAGAACTCACGGTTCGCCTATCAGGACCATAGTCCCTGAGCAAACGTCCCCTATGATAACGAGATCGGAGTCCAACGAGGACAGCACTGGATCCACGATGGATCCTATCGTACACAGACGCTCCTTCGCAGGACGCTCCTGTTGATGATTATTAATCATCGGAGGCAAAGAGGACTTCCGCAAGTTCGCCAGCCCAGAACTTTACCTTGGACGAAGGTAAGGCTCGAGCCCAAACTGCGAAATCCGTTTCTTAATAGCGGGATGAAGAGGCTGCTACTGCTGCTAAGAAGCGCAGCCACTACCTTTCCTCCTCCAGAAAGGGTATCGCACCTTTTTTGACTCTGAGGCCGATGACTCGGAAGAGTAGACGGCTGTGTCTGAACCCCGAGAGATCCCCAACGATCTCTATGAGCAACGAAAACGATATAAATCTACTCAACAGCATGACGCTTCAGAGGTATCATCCTCTGCGCCTCCCACACCGGTGTATCCTCGCAGATACTATCCATCGGATGCGGGGTCAGGGCCTTCCATTTCCTGGAGCACCTCTTGGTCTCTCCTGGTATTAACCATGGGTGCACTTCACGTGGCGCCATGAGCGTGGCTTGGTTCAGGACGAATCACTCTTTGTCAATGACGTTGCGGCCGCTAGGTGTGTGGTACTTGCACTACATCGGTTTCCGCTGAAGGAATTTACTAGTCCCCGAAAGAAACCGGAAGGACCTGGTGGGCTCTTCCCCGTGTGAGGGTACCCCTGGGTACAGCCCAAGAATACGACGACCGCGTCTCAGGCAGAAGACCTGCTCTGGAGATGGGCCTCATTTAAGAACTTTACACTTCAGGAGTTGAAAGAACTCTGAGGAGATCGTCTGTTGTGCTCCAGCGCGATCATCGCATTGAGTTTGCCCACTTAATCGCTAAGCGGCATCTCCACTCCGTAATGGAGGGGCTTAGCCAACAGTCTAAGCCCAGCGCTCATGATGAGCGGGTACGGTTCCGTTAATCCGGGAACCGTACACCGTAAGGCGGCTAAGAATCCACGGTCTACTTACGCGGGACGGTTGTTATTTCTGATCCCAGATCTCAACAGGCGTCGAGCAGGCAACCCGGTGCCGGACTTTCGGCTCCGATGAGTGCCGCCGCTCTCAGACGATTCCATCCACATGGAAGTGGCGTACTCCGTTCCGATCAAGTAGGACAGGAGAAGCCCCCACACGCGTTGTGTATGCGGCTCCTTCTTATCCTCATCCTTCTGGACCCTCAACTTCGGATCGGGTCTTTGTTTGATCCCTTTCGAGCGACGAAGTTCGTCGACTTCGAGAACACGTGTACGCGATCCATATTGCCATTGGACTGAGACTTGGTTGTCAGACTGGCGCCCATGCTGGCAGGACAGAGCCCTTGAGGTCCTTCGTCAAGATACGGACGCTCTTGTCGTGAGACTCGGGAGCTCCACGGGCGTGTTGACCGCTGTGTTCCGGCTTCCACCCAAGAGGAACTCCGTCGAGACTTAGGCGCTCTAATCCATGAGGTGCATGGTCGGATACCCTCTTATGAGCCGCAGGGGCGCTCCTACCACTCGGCTTACGGGTATGACTCTTACGCGACCTCTTCCCATTTGGTACCATCATACCCTTCGCGTGAGTACCAGCTTGCGTTTCATTCACAGGATCCGACACTGGCTGCTCCGGTTGTCCATGAGATTAAACCATGTTTCGAGGAGGTGAGTTCTCACCTTGGGCTTCCTACAGCTGAGGAGAAGGATCCTGCCGATCATGGTACCACTTAAGACACTCCACGTAGAGCGTTAGGTGCATCGCCATTGCCTTTGAGAGGTCAATGGTGTATGCGGTGCCATGTCTGGTCAGGACCGCGAAGGGTCCGATACAGCAATTCTTCAATTTGTTGCTCCCTACGAAGCTTACCCAGTTCTGTGGTAGGTTCGTAGCGTCGAGTAGAACTAACTCATCAACGTTAAACACGCTTAAGTTTCCTCTTCCTTTTCTGTCTGAGTACTCCTTTTGACTGTCCTAGACCGACGCTAGTGTGTCTCTAACCCAGCTGATTAGCGTCAGGCTGTCGTCTATAAACGACAGCAACTGTCTTTTCAAAGCCTCTGGCTCGATCTCCGAGACCTGGGTGGAAAAAGCTTTCCGAGCCTCTCCCCACTTACGATGGAGGCCACGGTGCCTCCCCGCAAGGTTAGCGGCACCTGGGGGTGTCATAACCCATTCAAGTAGAACGGGGTAAACCCCGTTGATGCGTGTACCGAATTGTTGAGTGCAAACTCAACCATAGGAAGCTAGTCCGACCAGGACCGAGGTGCTTCCGCACAGATACTGCGTAGAGTATCTTCGAGCACGCGGTTGACGCGCTCCGTCTGACCATCCGTCTGCGGATGGTCCACTGTTGACATCGTCAACTTAGTTCCCAACAATTGGAACAGGGTGTCCCAGAACGCGCCCGTGAAACGCGGGTCTCTATCCGAGACTATGGTCTCTGGTAGACCATGATAGCGAAACACGCTATCTAGGAACAGCTGTGCAGCTTGTTTCCCGGTGATCTTGTCACGTACCGGAGCAAGATGCACCATCTTGCTCAAACGGCAGACAAACACCAATATGCCGGTGTTGCCCTTGTCATCGGTCGGTAGGCCGAAGACGAAGTCGAGACTCATCGACTTCCAGCAATCTGCTGGCACAGGTAGGCTCTGCAGAGGCGTGACCCGAAGGCTTCACCCTCTGACATGTTTCACATGTCTTGACATAGTGTGCCACCCACTTATACATGCGGGGCCACCAAAATGTCTCAGAGATCGTTTGGTAGGTCTTCTCTCGGCAAAGATGGCCACTTATCGGCGCATCATGCGCCTCTAGAAGTATGTCATACTTCAGAGCCTCGTCGTTTGGAACGACAACACGAGGAAGATCTCCAGTGTCTACTCTGTAGTGGAGTAACCCATCGGCCAGCTCATAACGATGGAGCTGCACCCGCCGTCGAGGCGAGAGCCTGTCGACTTTGGCGTCCTTGTTATCGGACAAGAACTGCACCGGTGGTGTGTAGTTCTCGTCCTCCTGATAAGCTAAGCGTATCCGATCGTATAGATCTGTCGTGACCCGACTGACATGAGCTGGCACATAGTCAGGTTAACGCAGCAATGCACCAGCAAGCCCATTGATCTTGTCCGGCTTATATTCGACGCAGAAGTTGTATTCCGCGAAGAATGACAGCCACCTCGCCATTTATTGTGATACATGCGGCGGGTTAGTGGCCGCCCGCAAGGACGCGTGATCAGTGTTGATCCCAAAGGGCCACGGGGCCAAGATATGTACTCTAACTTTGACAAGGGTGTATTTCATTGCAAGTTGCTCCTTGCCATGAACGGGAAAATGCCGTTCGGCAGCTTTTAGCTGTCTGGCCTAGGATGATATGACGCGTCCGCATCCTTCAATGTTCTTCTGCAACAGTGCATAGCCTATTGTATAGTCTGAAACGTTACCAATGACACTAAAAGGTTTGTTCTCGTCCGGTAGAGCCAGGTCGGTACATACTCCAAGCTCGCCTTGAAGCTGTCGATAGCATCCTTGTGTCGTTGCTCACAGACCTAGTCGGCATCCTTCTTTCAGAGATATTACAAGGGTCCAGTGTGTTCATCTTATCCTGCGCTGTACTTATGAAGATAGTTGGCTAAGCCCAACCACTTCCGGAGGTCCTTCTGTGACCTCGGGGTCGGCCAAGCCGTTATGGCCTTGACCTTCCCTGGATCGGCTCTTACGCCGACCCTGCTGACAAAGCAGCCGAGGACTTTTATCTTCTCAGCTGCAATGGCGCACTTGTCGATGTTCGTATAGATCTTGTTGGCTCTCATGGCATCAGACACTCGACGGAGGTGCTTTAAATGCACCTCCATAACCGTCTGGCCATCTCCGGCACGGATATGGACCAATATATCGTCAATGTACGTCTGTACAAACGTACGCAATCGTCTAACCAATCCGTTTACCAAGTAATTGAACGTCGCTGGGGTACTTGGAAGCCCCTGTGGCATCCCTAGCCACCCGCAGAGGATCCCGCTTGGGTGCTCACTGTGGTGAGAGGAATGTCACTCTGCCGCATTAGGATCTGGTTATACCCGTCGACCAGACCAAATGCGCTGTACATCGTACAATCCGACATGTAGTTCAGCAACACATCCTTGCGAGGGATCGGCGTCTGTGCTGGTACCGTCGCATTGTTCAGTTTGTTGAAAACATGAACCAGACGCCACCTCCTGTTCGGTTTACGAACGCAGAAGGTTGGCACCAAGCGCGGGGACTTCAACTCCCACGTCATGCCCGACTGTCTTTTCGGCGAAGAAGGCATCTATGACCTCGCACTGCTCGCGAGGTAGATGCCACTGCCTCGTGACACAGTACTTTGTGCCAGGCACGAGGTCAATCGCGTGCCGTACTCTCCGATCCTGCGGGAGTTGGGATGGTGGGTGTTTCAACACCACAACCGAGAACCTTTAACTAGAGGATACACTGAATCATTCTGGTTTCCGAGTATTTCAGAACCCAAGCGCGTTGCACGCTTCGTGAACCCCTCCAGGATATCCTCGTCTATGGCGCAGGAAGAGTTCAAATCTTTGGGAGAGGTCTCCGGCCTCAGGAGCACCATATCCAGCCTTCAACTCGACTAGGAAGTCCTTCCTGGACAGTTCCTCGAGGTTCAGCAGTGCTGACATCTCAGGCAGTGTCTCCAAAAGGACGGCGTCTGCCTTTACTAGACGACGGGACACATCGTTGAAGATATGATACTGATCTTCGATCGGCCGTGCCGGTGGGGTCTCAGACTCTGAGTGTGGTACTTGGGTAACCACACGAGAGGTACTCGACGGCACCTCCGTCCGCGTACAGGTCCTCTAGACCCCGCGTGGAACTCTGTTACCCACGCTAGAGACGCACGCTGCGCTCTCGTTCTTCTTCTCGGTCGCATCGACCTTGCGTGGAACTATGTTACCCACGCCGGAGGCGCTCTCAGCGTCCTCCTCAACAGCCGCTGTGTTTGCGGAACTACGTGGACCTATGTTCCCACTTGGGGACCTATGTTACCCACACATGAGACGTCTTCAATGATCTCCTCAGCAGCCTCTGCTGCTTGCGGACCTATGTTAGCCGCCCTGGTCAGTGCCGTTCGGCACTGCCACAGTCGAAGCCCATACGACACGACGGCCGTTAGCGTTGGAACCTGCCATCGCACCAATCCCACACGCTTGGCAATGAGCCTTGGTCTCATGACTGGTTGCAAGGCACATCGCAACACCTTCGTTGGCGTCAATGACTCCCAATACTTCTTCGGGTGCATCATCGCATTGGCGACCATCTCTGACGCCCCAATCTCGAACAGAGGTGTGTACACTACTCACCAGTGCCCTGTCCGAGGCCGCGGGCCGGCCGGCTCCTATGGCTTTACCGCGGTAATCGATCCAGGGCTCGTGCTTTCTGAGCCACGGCATGCCCAGGATCAAGTCGTACTTTTCCATTGTCTAGAACAAGGAGCGACTCCGTGCTATCCAATTCCTCAAATTTTACAGCCAGGTCCGTACGAACCCCAGGTGCGTTAACCACCACACCATCGGCCAGCCTTACCGAGACCTGGCCCCTGCCTTCGCTTTCATGCAAAGCGTCGGCAAACTTGTCGCTATTCCGTGCGACCGTCTTGCGTAGAGCAAAGCTCATCAGAATCGATTAGAATTCTGAAGGGATCTTCGTATCCCTGTATGCTCGTGTGTACGACAAGCAGTCATCCGCTGCTCATCCTCGTCTCGACAGCACCCAGGCTCTCCGGGATAAGTCTCCATGGTGTGCACCGTCCGCACTCCTACCATGGGGACTTAGATCTTCCCAGTAGGCCACGCCGTCCCTACTGGTGACATGGCTATTGGGTCGTGGCTTTGCTACTAACCTTTTGAGCCCTTAGATTCGGAAGGGAACTTCTTTTGCCCACCCGCGGGACAGGCATGTTGCAAACCTCTATATAGATGTTATCCACAGGTTGACTGAGTACAACTGGCGCCAATTATTGTTGTGATTTTACCCTATTCGATAGTAGACTCGTTCGAAGATCAAAGCGTAACGTGCAGACTTCGCATTCACCTTTACAGTAACCCTTGTAATATTTTGGCTAACGATGTAGTTGGTATTATGGTGCCCGAGATTCCCACTTCCATAATAACGGATGGAGCTCTGGACGGCCGTACCCAGTTCCATGGGTACCGGCCTCGTGCTGGCTCCGGTTATCGGAGTTCCTTGCACTGCGCCTGTTGACGCATTGTGGCCTTGCCACACCGGCGTAGGAGTACGAGCCTGTCTGTAGTTGTACTCCTCTTGGAGGGCGATCTGGGTCGCCTCCTCCATCGTGCTCGCGTGTATGCGGAACAACTGTGTGCGAGATGGGCACACCTTCATGACATCCATGAACACTGTCACCTTAATGTGTTCATGTACGGGTTCCCTACCAGAGATGCAGCGAGTACTCGCATCTCCTGGATGTACTCATGCAGCTCATGCTTCTTTGTTTACAGGCACGGAAGCGCAAACGCTCGCGATATTCATAGTTTGCCGGATGGAAGGCGGTTTTAAGCTGTTGACCTGTTCACACAGCTGAGGCCAGATCATACTTGGTAACACGTGTAGTCAATCCACGCTTACGCGGATAGATTGACTGCTTGAATCCTCTGTGGCTCCTAGAAGGTAAACCAAGATGGATAGAGTGGCGTTCCCTCATTTGACTGATACTTAGTTTGGGTCGGTCCGAAAGATGGCGGGTATCTTTGGAGGAAGTGCCATCCGCAGCTTGGCGGCTGCTACGCCGACCGAGCAGGTCGAGCTCATCGAGGCGTTCGACACGTACGAGCAAGGACTTATCGCTCACGTACAGGGGCTGCAGGCCTCCGTGGCTGAACTAAAGCCAGCCCAACCTAAACCGCTGAGGCTTATGGTTAACCATTATGAGGGAAAGGAGGGAGGGATCGCACACCTCTGGGTCAGAGAGGTAGAGCTCATCATGGATGCGGCTCTCATCTCGACCGAGCGACTTCGGGTCGCTTTCGCCATGTCCAACCTGAGCGGTCGTGCGACGCCCTAGCCGTACACGCGCGTGGCGACGTCGCCGGGTTGTTTCACAATCTGAACTCAGCTGTATCAACAGCTTAAAACCGCCTTCCATCCGGCAAACTATGAATATCGCGAGCGTTTGCGCTTCCGTGCCTGTAAACAAAGAAGCATGAGCTGCATGAGTACATCCAGGAGATGCGAGTACTCGCTGCATCTCTGGTAGGGAACCCGTACATGAACACATCAAGGTGACAGTGTTCATGGATGTCCTGAAGGTGTGCCCATCTCGCACACAGTTGTTCCCCATACACGCGAGCACGATGGAGGAGGCGACCCAGATCGCCCTCCAAGAGGAGTACAACTACAGACAGGCTCGTACTCCTACGCCGGTGTGGCAAGGCCACAATGCGTCAACAGGCGCAGTGCAAGGAACTCCGATAACCGGAGCCAGCACGAGGCCGGTACCCATGGAACTGGGTACGGCCGTCCAGAGCTCCATCCGTTATTATGGAAGTGGGAATCTCGGGCACCATAATACCAACTACATCGTTAGCCAAAATATTACAAGGGTTACTGTAAAGGTGAATGCGAAGTCTGCACGTTACGCTTTGATCTTCGAACGAGTCTACTATCGAATAGGGTAAAATCACAACAATAATTGGCGCCAGTTGTACTCAGTCAACCTGTGGATAACATCTATATAGAGGTTTGCAACATGCCTGTCCCGCGGGTGGGCAAAAGAAGTTCCCTTCCGAATCTAAGGGCTCAAAAGGTTAGTAGCAAAGCCACGACCCAATAGCCATGTCACCAGTAGGGACGGCGTGGCCTACTGGGAAGATCTAAGTCCCCATGGTAGGAGTGCGGACGGTGCACACCATGGAGACTTATCCCGGAGAGCCTGGGTGCTGTCGAGACGAGGATGAGCAGCGGATGACTGCTTGTCGTACACACGAGCATACAGGGATACGAAGATCCCTTCAGAATTCTAATCGATTCTGATGAGCTTTGCTCTACGCAAGACGGTCGCACGGAATAGCGACAAGTTTGCCGACGCTTTGCATGAAAGCGAAGGCAGGGGCCAGGTCTCGGTAAGGCTGGCCGATGGTGTGGTGGTTAACGCACCTGGGGTTCGTACGGACCTGGCTGTAAAATTTGAGGAATTGGATAGCACGGAGTCGCTCCTTGTTCTAGACAATGGAAAAGTACGACTTGATCCTGGGCATGCCGTGGCTCGGAAAGCACGAGCCCTGGATCGATTACCGCGGTAAAGCCATAGGTGCCGGCCGGCCCGTGGCCTCGGACAGGGCACTGGTGAGTAGTGTTCACACCTCTGTTCGAGATCGGGGCGTCGCCAAGACGCTTACACGTCCGAAGAAGTGATGGGAGTAGCTGACTCCAACGAAGATGTTACGATGCGCCTCGCAACCGGTCAGTAAAAGCTTCAACTCGAGCATCGTGTCCGTCCGTCTGTCCGTTCGTCTCTCTGTCTGTCTGTCTGTCTGTTTGTCCGTCGGCTTTTTAGCGAGCACCTGGCATAAGTACGATTTCGCCATTGGACTTGAATACGCGCGGCCCTGATTGGCTATTTTGTGGAGAGTGAAGGAAAGGCGGTCTCGACTGGCCAATATCCAGGTGATGTGATCAACATAATCGTACCTACTACAGTCAGTTGGTGTGGACAACATATCGCACTTTAGTGAGTCCATTCTAAGATAATTGCTCTGTTTCTAAATAGAAAGCACGCGACTCAAGAATGGGGACAGTGTGTGCTGTGAGAATGCGACACGGAAGACAAGACTAGGCGCAGACAACACATGAACGCCTTAACGAACACTATAGAAAACGCAGCGATGTTTTTGGTGTGAGGAAACACGTTAGTTGAGAGATGATAGATTCAGATGCCTAGGATTGGTAAAAATAAATTGACTGACATCTCTAAAGCTGATAATACCCCTTTTTGCTACTTTGTATGCGACTATTTGATCAAATTGACACAATATATGTACAATTGTGACACAATACAATAAGACCGAGGCTAAGATTTACAAAACAGAGGCGACCAGGCCACAGCATTGTACATGATCGACAAGGATTGACGTGATACTGATCGCCCTCACAAAACAATACATGCTCGACTACTAGGTGACAGAATAAAATGGAAATTTTAGTAATAAAACTATGCTTCCTGCTCGCGTACTGGCCTCATTGACGAGACGGATGTCCCAGAAGTTGCAGGTGCAAAAAAGAATAAATTTGATGCGCAATCTGGGACTGGGACCAAGAGACAGAAGATGATCCAGGAAAGAGCAAAGGTAAACAAAGGCCAGCTCACAATTGAGAAGATGATATCGCGGTTTGCTGTTCCAGAGTCTATATGGACTCCAGCAGGCGTCACGTGTGTGGAACGAGACCATAGACGCACATCTCAAGCCAATGGGATTCAAGGCTACTGATGCAGATCCATGTGTCTACACAGGAGGTGAAGGTAATAGCGAGTACATCGTGTATCTCTACATGGACAACATATTGATTCCGTCACGTGAGAAGGACATCATCGCGTCGGTGAAGGCAGGAATTGCTGAGAATTTTCGGATCAAGAACGACGGTCGTGCTCCCCTTCATTCTTCCGTATTGAAATCGATTATGATATGGAACGGAAGGCGTTGACATTTACAAGCGAGCGTATACCGAGTCTATAATCAACAGGGTTGGTCAAGAGAACGCAAAACGAAGTCTCATTCCACAAGATCCAAGTGCTAATTTAATCCAGAACGACGAACCACAGACCGATAAAGACAAGGTGAAGTTGAGTCAAAGCCATAGCGATCACTAGTGGGAAGGGGTTTGTACCTAGCGTGCGAATCACGATCTGACATCGCTGTCGCGGTTGCCAAATTTGAGCCGTTTCGTCGAAAAGTCCGGTCAGAAACACCGGGATGCTGGGATTAAGGTGGGGCGCTATCTGCTAAATACGAAGGACGTGGGAATAACCTACCATGTCTACTGAGAACGGAAGTGACAGCTTATTCAGGCGCTGAGTGGGCTGGTAGTCGTGACGATCAACGATCCGTGAGCGGGATGATGTGGTGCTCCTATCGTGTGGCGCTCAATGTTCCAGAAAGCAGTCGCCCTAAGCGGAATGGAGGCTGAGTATATAGCGCTCAGTGAGTGTATAAAGGAAGTGTTGTGGATGCGACGTCTACTGAAAGATCTTGGTGCAGAACAAGAAGAACTTACGGTGATCTACGAGGACAACCAGGGGGCAATGGCTTTGGCGAAGAACGTTGTTTATCAGTCGAGGATCAAGCACATTGACATCCGGTACCATTTTGTTTGCGAGAAGGTCAATAGGGATGAGGTCGAACTAGTCTTTGAACAGTCCAAGAACCAACTCGCTGACGTCTTTATCAAGAGCCTGTCATCCAAGGCTCTTTGCTACTTCATGGTTCGTAGCAACGTCGGACCCAAGCTTGAGACATCGAATGGAGTGGGGTTTGTGGTTACAGTTCGCTGTCTACTTTGCTGAACTTTTACTGTTGGGCACGCGGCCTGCCCGTGCTAGGCACGGGGCTTTTGGGGCCTGTAGTGAAGTGAAGTGAATTGAGCAATATGATTGGAGGAAAAACTAGGATCGCGATGGGTGATTGGCTGGTGACATCACCTTATGCATCTTCTATGCACATTGACGACCATTTCCGTCTCACAAAATCGTTTCCGTCTCATATTACATACTCAAGTCAAGTCATACATGAAACGATGGAAGACGCTAGGAGAGCTGCATGTGTAAGACCGAGCAAGCAGGACTAGAACTTCTAACTAAATGTAACTCACTTTTAAATCTACTTCCTTCGGTTAACATCACTACAAGCCTCGTTTGTAAACCTATGTCTAGGGTGATACTATGTACAATCCACTATTACTAGGAAGACAGCTTGAACAGCCTAACCCATCGGACGGGGGGCCATATCTTTAATTCGTAAATGTTGCTTACGTCCGAAGTCCACAGACTGAGGCTACTATTACACAAATATGTGTAGATACGGTGGTCGGAGTGTCGCCTGAAATGTGTCTTCTGAATAGTCTTCCACAGCGGGTCAATTACAATTGGCAGCTGCTGCTCTTAGAAAAGTAAATCAGAAGCAAAACAAGCGTGGCACCTACCACGCTAACTGTGATGCGCTGCGACTAATCTTTGAATATCGATGGAGTCTAGTTACAAGTCAACTCTTCCCTCAACTACAGGAAATCATCAAAAAGTATCCTGAGGAATTTGTAGACAGTAAAGAAATTGAAAAATCGGACTACAAGTCCATAGAAAGTCAGGCACCAAATTGACGCAAGCGGTAGTAATGAAGGCAAGTCCATAATTTTTAATGATGAATAGTACGGGTGGCAAAAAGGCACCCCACTAATTCCATTGAATCTTAGACTAAGTTAGAAGTTCAACATTAGCCTATGCAATCGGGGTTCAGACTATTTTTGCTAGCTCGATGAAAATATCTTACATAAATTAGTCTGAGTCAGACTGATTACCGTAGTGGCTGTAGTTGTAATGTAGCGGATGCTATCAGTGGTAGCGGCTACCACCTAGCATAAAATGCGAGATGTCCAATTAAGAAGTCTCCACTAAACTTTTCCCACAATGAAGTGCTTACAAGACGGTGAGCGCTTTACCCCACCAAATCTGGGTCACAAGAGCGTATGACAGCACAACGCGAATAAAAATTTCCGAGAATTTGGCCCATACGCAGATACACAGACACAGGAGTGAGACAGTTTTCAGTCGAGACTCGCTGACGATTTAGGGGGCGTGCCGCGATCGGCACAATGATGACGAAGTTGCATTTTAGCACCTCCACTGCCGGGGTGTCCGGGCGTGGCGGGTTAAGCGGCAGACGGAAAATCTGAAACTAACGCTACGACTGCTACGGACGTGCAACAGCTCCTAGCACATCTACGTTGGTTTCACCTCTGCTTCCTCTCCTCAAAAGCTATTTTCACCTTGAACTTGAAAATATCCATTTCAGTCGAGACTCGCTGACGATTTAGGGGGCGTGCCGCGATCGGCACAATGATGACGAAGTTGCATTTTAGCAACTCCACTGCCGGGGTGTCCGGGCGTGGGGGATACCCCTTGAACATGGTACAATGAGGGCTTCAACAGCATTTGCGACGCCATTCTCGAGGTCAGTTGATTACTTATCCTCGTATACCGTTCTACGGCATCGGATTTCCACCTCCCAAAGGGTTTGACTGCTAGACTGTCAAACCCAGCGTTAAAAAGCGCGGTAGCACCTCTACTACGAAGTGAGTGCGATGCGTAATCTCGGGGGTCCTGTCCAATTTGGCGTGCTGCAGATTTAATTGCCCACACTACGTCATTAACTTGCAAATTTTGCAATGCATCAATCTTGCACAACAATGTTTTTGCCCCAACACCTAGCGATTCGTGGTGACGAACTAAGTACCAGGCTGTCAACACTGGACAACACCATCGTTGCCCTGACCGTGCCAAGGCTCGAGTGGCTCCAACGCCGAATTGGTCGGCTTTGCTCCCCCGAAAGTGTAACACCACCGTGTCAACTCTATCCAGATCTTGGGTGTCTGAGCCGGTTTTGTCGACGAATTTTACATCCGCTCTCTGGAGTGCATACGATTGTATCTTCAAACCTTGAGCTAGGTACTCTGACCTTCGTAAAAGGAAGAAGAAGCCCAGCACCGAAGCCCCCCATAAGACTCGGTGCTGGGCGTCTGAAAAGTCGAGCTGTTGGTGCAATTGCCTGAGGATGTCAGTTGTAACCGGGGACTTCGGCTTCCTCGGCGGTTCAACCCGCCGCATTCCTGTGATCGCAACCTGATGTCCTGGCAACAACTTGACTGTGTATCCAAACATTCGCCTATGATGCCACGCAACGTGGCTGACCTTCGAGAGCACGGTGGAGGCAGCATTTCCGGTTCCAGATTGTCCCCACCCGTATTGCCAGCAGTACGTGGCGAAAAGGGCAAGTTGGTACGAATGCTTTTGGGGGTCTTCTGGCAACCACTTAGAGAATTGCATCCGTGCACACCAGGTACACCACTGTGTCCATGTGCTCGCGTATTTGGCCTTAGACGTCGTGGCCAATGATTTGGATTGAAGATTTTCGAGAAGTTGGTGTAAATTTTTCTGCATTTCGGCGGCACTGGTGTCTGCATCCAACAGATTGAAAAATTAGTCCAGTGAGCTTTGAAAGGTTCGGTCCAGGCACGCGAAGCTGCATCGGCCATCCAATTCGATGTCCCAGCAATATGACCCGCAGATACTCGGAGGTTAAAGTACACTTCAGCCAACCCGATTGCCCGGTTGATTTCTTGGCTATAGGCATTGCTAGAATGCAAGCGATTGCACCAACCCACCGCTGAAGCATTGTCGGTCCAGCATTTTACGTGAATAGTACGGCCGAGAGCTTGTTGGTACCATTTTGACCCCCATGTCCACAACGCGAGAGCTATGCACAAGTGCTCTCGAACGTTGATAGAAAAACTGTCCTCACTACTGTTAACACAGTCAATTTGTGCGTTCTCTTCTGCATCGAACTTAACTTGTATAAATGAATTACAAGCTGGATCGAGTACAGCGAGACCGATATTCGAAGCATCCATATAGAGTTCAACGTGCGGAGGTGGCAAGGTACCAAACATCGTTAGCGGTAATTCCGCGAGGTATCCATGATTCAAAATGTGTAGAAACCAAACTAGGTCTGTTTTCGCTCCATTTGAAAGGTGAATTCTACCAAACCGTGGGGCCGCGATACACTGCGACTGCAATCTTTGGTAAAAAGGTCTAGCAGTTCGTAAACATGTGGCCACATGACGTAGTGAGCCCAACAGCTTGAAAAGCTCTGATTTCGATGCCGTTCCACGCTGCTTCATCGTAATGACCCGTTGTCGAGCTTTAACAATTTTTTCTTCAGGAATGGATACCGTTCGCCGGTCCGTGTTCCACCGCAGCCCCAGCGCCACAATTTCCACACTCCACTTTGAAAATTTTGACTCGTTGATTGAACGTGGCCCTAATACAGCCAGCATTGCGTGTCGTAGCGTGGCTTCAGCGAGCTCTAGACGATTGTTAGTGTCAGGCTCGATCAGAATATGATCATCTACCCACTCATAGGGGAAGAACCGGTTGTCATCGCTGGAATCGGAGACTGAAGATGGCGAATTACTACCCATTAGCCATGTAATAGCTCGGCCAAAAAGTGCATAACACGGTGGAGATCCTGCCCATCCAAACGGTGCTGCCATATCAATAACAAGGGCACCCAATTCTTTTACATACGCAGCCATTCTGAACACTTGGTTTGCTCGAATTCTCAAATGACGGAAAGCGCTTTTGACATCGCCCTTAAGAATTCGAATGCGTCCCACGTGACCAGCTTTGTGTAAATCTTCAATCCGACGTGCGATAATTGCCACTGATTCGTACCTCACCGGTGGCACTGACTCAACGACAAACGCAGCATTCACTGAGTCTTCTGGTGGATATGATAAGTCGTGAATAATGCGCACTTCTTCCGACGGACTCACATCCTTCTTCTCTACTGCACCAAAAGGACTGCAAATGACTTCCGACCATCGTTTGAGAATATCTGGGTTTACAACCATGTATTGCCCTGTATCTTGACCAGTACGAATGCTTCTAGTGACAGCGCGCATGTAACGACGACAGGACCCATGGTTCTTAGGTGGAGGTCGCCGAGGTCGTGGACCTTGTTTCCACTCCACATCAATACCTTTTTCCGCGATTTAGACAAGAGCATCCAGGTGCTGGTAGCCGTGAAGCACAGCTCGAAGTCTATCGGTATCGATGGCTTTGTTCGGTCTGCTATCCGCGCCACTTTCACCGCGAACAAATTGCGTCGCATCTTCGAGTGACATATTATAAGTGCAGATAACTTTCGACAGTGACTCGCAGGCTAATTTGTCAATGGCAAATTTTGGGCCGTCGTGATCTCTTGCTCTTATGAATCCCATCTTATGATGTAAAATGGAAATCCGGGCTTCTGCGCGTAGTAACTCCTCTTCCAGCACTGATTGAATCACTCGTGCAGTGTACCGCGATAGCTTGAATTGTGTTGTTCGTAGCACAGGGCTTGCCTTAGATTTTTCTGCTAATAATCCACTATCTGGAGCACACCACGATGACCTCCCACAAGACGATTTCTCCGATGCACTGCCCGAAATACCTGGCATATCTCTTGGTTTCGACGGACAACCACATGCACTCGCCACTGCCAACATGTTCGTTTCTGACTTGCCAGAATGCTGTACAGCTACCCGAGTGCAGGATACTTTGTCTGTCTTGCATATTAAAATTGCCTGTGGACCACAATCAGAAGTCAATTTTCGCGGGGATATGTCCACTTCGGTTGCAAAAGTGTTTGGTAAACCGCAAGGCCTAGACCGACAACCACGTGCTTCCGCCACTGCCAACGAGCTCGGTTCCGAATTACCAGCACGATGGTCAGCTACTCGGATGCAGAATACCTTGTCAGTCATGCTCATTGTGACTTCTTTGCGAACCGTGTTCGCTGTTGTGGTTACGTCACTCCATGATGTTGGCACCGCTGCTGCACGATCACTCGACATAATTTTCTATTCAGTATTGGCTAGAACTTGGCGGCGCGCCATGTTCCCGTTTTCGATGCTTTGTGACACCACTATCGGCTTGGTTTGATATATTCTAGCTGGGTCACTGGTATAAGAGGTAGGACGAACCAGATTGAGTCATAACTGTTTGTGTTCGTGCTTCAAACCTCCATAGCGCTTGTCAATTTCATTCTTTATGATTTGAGGCAGTTTCTTGGGCACGAAATGTCCGTGGTTGCTTGGACAACCACCGTCGCTGTCCTCGGTGCATCCCATTTGAGAGAGGTATCTCATGCAAAGTTTCCGTGACTTCCCAGAGGCGGGGTCAACCTGTACAGGTACATTGCGCAGCACTTCTTTAGGAATTCGACCAAATCGTCTCTTGATGTCGTTGCTGCGTTCAAAATGCCGTTGGGGCCCAGGGCTGATCCGATTCTCCGGTCGCGACGGCACAGTAGCGATCTCATGTCGAACATCGTCCACTTGTCGATGCACTTTCACAAACATGACATCCCTCAATAACCTGTCGTCTGTGTTGCACCGCTGAAGAACGGCTCGAAAGTCGCCGCCTTCTTCAGCCGCCACACGAAAATCTTCGAAAACGTCATTGACCCAATATACTAAGCTGGGCAACTCCTTCGGTGACCACGATACTTGTGAGAGCGTGTGTTCAATGAATTTAATCATACATTCGATCAGTTCGACCAGTTCCGTACAACAGAACTCACGGGCGTAGGTGAGAAAACCCCTAGCAGCGTCTACTACTTCGTCGATGCGGGACGCAGGTGACGCTGATGAGAATTCAGCAGTCGCGGACAGGTTATCGAAATTTGATCCACCTGCCTCCAGCCATGCTACTCGTTCGTCACGTGACATCCTTGCAAAATGACGTATTGATAGATCACCCGAGCCGAAGCGAATATCATAGACACGTGTACAAACGCCGGGTAGAGCCTTGAACTCCACAAATTCGGACCGAACCAAACCTTTGCAAAACTGATTGGCTGACTTACCTTTATGTTTTTGTGAGGTTACTCGCTCATGCACTTGAACTTGATCATCCGGGGGAGTCAACGCATATTTCGATGTTGGTTTGACCTTCACGACAGGAGCCACCTTTTGAGATCTTAACGTCGGCTCCCTACCGTGCCCACCTGACCCTTCATTCTGACGCTTGGCATTAACCTCATTCCTCATCGCCAAAAACCGTTCTAGAAGATCAGGGTCATCGCCTATCTTAGCAATTATCAACGCGTCGTGATCCGAAGCAACTGGGTTACGTTGGCGCTTAGCTTGTGCGATCTGAGCTCCTTCAACGGATGGCATGTATGATGCAGGTCGCTTTTTAGCACAACCGGGTGTGACCGCGCTACTTGCCACCGGGTGAAACCCATCTGCGTCGTCATGTGGTGTGTTGTCATCATCCGTGTATGGGTCGAATAATTCGTGGACGTCCCTGGCAGAACCACGAGATAGTCCTGACGTACTAAGCGGTGGTGGCGATGGTGGGGGTTGGCAAAAGGTCATTCCTACGGTGGCTGGCACTGGTGCTACCCCGCCATCCACATAATAAGCAAAATCAATTGCATGCTGGAGTAAAAATTGCGTATGGTTCCCTGTTTTGGGGTCAATCCACTGACACACTTTTGTATTCAGAGGTTGACTTTCTTCACCCATCAAACCCTCAAATATGTCGTCTATCTTGTTCGACGCGGTAACACCGCCATGACCAAGCACCCGGTTCAGAATAAACTGTTCAATCTCCTCCACCTCACTTGGACTCCACACATCGCTGTTGAACACGACATCTTCAAGCAGTAAAGCGACAATCGGAGCCACCACGGATACTGCGTCTACCGTGACGGCAAATTGATGGTCACCGGACTGGATTGTGACACAATCACCGTCAACTCGTACAGCTTGCCCGTAGTGAACTTCATCGTCTATCTTGACTGACACCGGTCGCCTAAGGACCGACATTCGCGTCATTCGCGTAACTTCGCTAGCTAGTACCACTTGGTGGTCCGCCACACTACGATCCACTGTCCCTTCGCCACCTTCCAAGCTTCGAAACATCACCGAGTACGAATCTAGCTTTAAAACCTTAGCGTAGAACGGGTATTCGACATCAATACCAACCAATTCGGGGGTTAGATGGAGGAAAGACCTGCTCGTGAGGCGGACCATTATCCAGAGTGCTGATTACTTGGAGTAGAAGTGGGAGGACTTAAGCGGCAGACGGAAATCTGAAACTAACGCTACGACTGCTACGGACGTGCAACAGCTCCTAGCACATCTATATTGGTTTCACCTCTGCTTCCACTCCTCAAAAGCTATTTTCACCTTGATCTTAAAAATATCCATTACTTGTCCAAGTGCCCATGAACTGCTCCCTTACGCAGACCATGTATTCCAATGTTTTTTTGGGTTGCAACTGAGCACACACATTTCCTCATCACTTGTAAAGCTTCAAATGTAGTATCATTCTCTGTCCTCCCAGCCCAAAACATTGCGTAATATCCTTGTTTACAACATTTTCAACTCTTTACATTTGAAACTAGCTCGTCACAATCACAGACGAAGCAAAACCAACACGACTTCAACAAAAGTCCAAGCCACCAGAGACATGTACTTTCAAACCGCTAGGTACTCTTATTGTTGACCTTAATTATTGAGACTACTGGTTGTAGCCATTGTTTCAAACGTCCGTGTGGTATTATGTACTATCCATTATTAATAGCCAGCGCATTTGATACTTTAGGTGGGTGATTTGCTGAGGTTTGTGACCTAAACTAGCCTTTGTTTCCAATGATGGCGTGAACTGTGTCCTATGTTGACGTGAGAGGAGTATGACGCATGCAAAACAATGACGTAGGTGGTAGTTGTGGTGGTACGAATTCTAGAAATAACGTCAGAGTACCATAACCCAATTTGCTTCATTTACAACATTCCTGAATATGAACGCCAACTTTTAATCCATGCCCAACTGGAAGCCATTCGACGACAACTTGATGCGAGACGTGGTACTACGCGCACCGACACCTCAAAGTCGCATAGGGGAGTTTTACCAAAAGACGTTTGTACCGGACCTTGATACGCCTACGGAGATCCCAAGCCCATTCAATGCCAGCAAGCCGTCATCTAAGACGAACCAGCTTTCATCAGCGAGCACTCGTACCGTAGATATGATGCAGCTATTAGAAACAAGTACCGGTGGCTCCTGCGGAGTTGATAATATGTTAAAGTTCACGGCAGCAGCTGAAGCTCTAATTCGGCAACGCCGACGAATCAAGCAGAGGAAATACCGACAACAGCAGCGCGAGTATACTGAAAAGCTCGCGGATGACGTTCGAAAGATTCAAGACGAGATAAAAGGACTTGAGCAGCAGCTGCAGTGTACTTCCATCGGTATCTCCAAATCACAAACACTTTGGGGTGCCGGAACGGACTACTTTCGACTCTTTCGGCACGGTTTCAGATCACCTACTGACGTGGAGTATACATGTGCATTGAATATGCTTAACTCTTCCATGACGGCGAATGTGAGAGATGGTCTTGTCTGGGGCCCCAAAGCGGTACTGACGACATGGATGATGTTTTCGCTCTGCTTCGATGACATTTTTGTGGAGTTACAATGTCTCGAGAAGGGTCCGATTGAAAACTCAGTAGTCGCTAGAGTCAACACCAGCATCACAATTTCCATTGATTCGTTGCGTTTACTGTTTCCTCACTTGAGGCAGGAGGATGAAGGGTGCAGAAGTACTGGCAGAACAGTGAATTCGCTTGCTACCAAAATACTCGGTCAACGCCTAGTAATCCGAGGATCTGTCACATTTGAGTGGGATGATACAATAGGACTCATTAGTAGTCTGCAGAGTCAGTCGGACATGCTGACACCGTTTTTACGAGTGTTAGGTAATTTGGAGGATGTCAGTCGCGTGTTCGAGGGCTCACTAGTGACGCCTGAATGTATTTGGCCTCAAATATTGGAATGATGCTGTCAAAATGCGCGCGGTTATTTCTACTACAGTAAACGTACGTGTATAGTGACGTAGCTAGCATAGTCTTTCTGGTAAAATAACAAACATGATGTATTGATGACTCAGGACGATAGGCCAAGGTAATTAATCTGTTAATGTTTTTAAAACGATTAAAGGGCTAACCTCGCTCGAAATGAGCGATAATCTGTGAGAACAGAATCCTTGGCAACAAACTACTACTAGAATACGTCGCTAGCAGTATTCAGCATTTTCATCTACGTAATTAGTACTCATCATGGCATCAAAAACTTCAGAAAATTGTAGCTTTTGATGTCTCTATTTTCACTAACGAACAGATTGTGCCGTGCACTATTCTAACTTTTAAAGTCGCCAGTTTCTCTTGTTCGTGCTTGCAGTCCAATGTCATAAGGCGATTACATCAGGTCACTTTACTCAGCACGAGAGGGATTTGGTGGTCAAGGTATCTATGGTATGACGAAGTCCCTTAATAATATCAACAAGATCAATATGTGCTCATGTTTTTTCTGATGCTATGCTTTGACTAACATACACAGTCTGCTCGAAATTTCACTGGGACTCTACATCACCAAAGCTTTGGTCATTATTAAGTACCTCCTGAACGACGGGGTACGCTGGTGTCCCAACATGAGTTTTCGGTATTTCTCTCAGATTGTTTCGAGTCATCACGGTGCATGTTCATGATTTAGACCTGCAATGGGTTGAAATGTACATTTGTTGCATTCACGTATTATCTAATTCAGCTAACGTTGATTCGAACATGCATGGTGATGTGACCACCCTCAGACGCGGGAGGGATCCAAAGTAGTAGTGAGCCTCCGCCTGAACCAGGTAAACCAAATAAGTCAGGACGCCAGCGATCAAGGTACATGCTTTTATCGTGTAGTTCTGGAATGGTAGACTCCCATACCACCGTTTCCCACGCTTGGACATTCACAGTTGCATAGTCATCCCCGCCAGAATGAAGGACCACTGACACATCTTCTTTATCAGTACTCTCGAAGATCAAACGCACTACACCATCACCAGATCTGGTCCATGATCCGTAGCTGCCTTCGAATGCTTCATCAACGGTTGTGAGACCAAGCGCATCATAGAGGGTACCATCATCAATTTCCCCAAGGTATTGTACTGGCCAAAATAGTTTGTACCAAACGTTGAGGGCATTTTACCTGTAGAAGATGGTAACTTTCCATATACGATATTTAGATATAAGGGGTAATCTCGACCGTAGATTCCGATTTTGAGGTCAGATTTGACAGATTCAGACTCCTTACACTCGATATACCTCCTAGAAAACATCGCTTCATAAACTCAAAAGTTTGGGGAAAGGGCTTCAGTAAGGTTCGCAAATCAACAGTCAGAACCTGCGAGGATGATTGGCTCATTTGACAAAAAATGTGCTGAAACATATGGTGTTTAGGTTTAAACGTATTGAAATTCTTGTCGAGGCCAACTTCATGATTACAACACGGCAAATCGGATATCACTTATCAATATAATATTTTATGGGTATTCATCCTGGCTGTCACTACCTTCACTTTCGTCGTCTGCATCGGCGCACTCAACCTCTCCGCGTTCTAATGCCTGCAGGTACTTGTCTTCCTCCTTTTGAACGCTTTTGCATGCATTCTTCCAGTCCTCTGATGTGATAGGGTCTTACTTAACCCCTCCAGCCCGGAGTGCTGCATAATGCAGCTTAGGCCTTTCTATTAAGCTGCATTATGCGGCGTAACGTCCAGTTTATCTTGATGTTTGTATGTGAAAAAAATCACACGAATTGACGCATTCTGAAATCAAGATACAAAATTAATGGGCAAATATCTTGCACCGAAAACACTTCACGATTTGCCATACATAAAAGTTGTCTTTCATTTTTCAAAAATATGCTATTCAGAAGGATAGATATGCTCATGAACAGGTAAATGTCGCAACAGTGGCGTCCTCCAACCATCCGTTTCATTTCAGAACTCGCCGGCTCCCGCACAAACCACCCATGCCAGTTTCACGCGGGAAAAACCTTCTCCGCGCTCGTGATCTTTCCTTCAAGTCTGTTTGGCGCGAGCTTCGGGCACAAGGATGGACCTCAAGGAAGGCACCAGGGCGCAGTCTCGACGATCGCTACCGGTATGTGAGACCAGGTGGTGACCCCAAGGGCGAAGAAGGCGTTGACTTCTTTATCGGCGCGGAGGCTGTACTCGAGTACTACATGAACTGTACGTCTATGGTGTTTGCTTCGTTTGTATTATAGACTGAATTCAATTTTGTATTGATTACAGGTCCAGCTCCCGGGCCAGCGCCAGCTTCAGTGCCCCCGCCGGCTTTAGCGGCCACGCCAGGTCTAGAGGACGCGCCAGCTCCAGCGGCCACGGGAGCTCCAGTGGCCACGCCAGCTGCCGCATCGACGACACCTCCACCCGTCATCCCCAGTCCCCTCTCGCCTCAACCTCCAAATGATAACCCAGCTGCGTTCACAACACCAGTGCGTTGCAGCAAGCAAAGGCTTCGCTCTAATGGCCCAGTGAGGGGACAGCTTATCCCCACCTCTCCGCACGAAGTGATTGACCTCGAAGCCGTCTCCGAGGAGGATGACGATGAAGTAGACGACGACGACGGTGACGAGGACTTCGTGGACGACGACATTGTCGGGAGTGTCAGTGATGCGGGAACTATTGAGTCTGTTGACGAGAGCTTCCAACCTGAGCTAGGTAAGTGTCTGTACATGCGTTCTTTCGTGATGGTGTATGCTGACGCTTATGCTGTCTCGTATGTCAACCCTTATGCCGACTCTATGCCGACCTTATGCCGACCCTAATGCTGACCCTAATGCTGACCCTTATGCTGACTCTTACGTTGACCCGTACGCTGAATATTTAGCAACCCGTGATGTTATGTCGGATCGAGTTGATGACCTCAACCTGACTGCACCAGACGAAGACTCGAAGGACTTCGAGGTTATGGAGTCAGGCGACGAGGCAGCCAAGGACGACATGTTTGTTGATGACGATGATGCTGACATTTTCACGGGTGATGTCCAAGAAATTGGTGAGTCGGTCGATGATGATGATGCTGAAGCTGAAGTGGAGCACGAATTTCAGTTTGCCGAGCGGTTTTTGGATGACATTGGAGGGGTTCAAGAGGTTCTCGCTGGCAACCTGAAGAAGGAAGTGTTGAAGGACATGGCAAAGACTGGCTGGGAGGATGTCGTGCAACCGGATACGCGAGAATACATGCAAACGCCATACGAGCCAGTTGTCAACACGAGTAGCTATCCCGGCCTTCGGCAAGGATACTCAGGAGCAAGTGCCGATGCGTTGAGGCGTGGCGAATCACCTCTGGCTTTATTTTTTACTTCATGCCGGTTCCTTTGTGGCAGCACATTGCAGTGTGCACCAACGAGTATCGTAAGGAGATGATACCTCAACGCGTGGATGAAGCACTACGAAGATACAAGAAAAGGCGCCGAGCTCACGCTTCTCTACCAAAGAAAACCCGACGAGACATTCTCCATGACTTGCAAAACGAGAAGACTATTCTGCCACACGAGATCTGTCGGTTCTTTGGATTACTCATCGCACGCGCGATTATGCCTAATCGCGAGAAGCTCGCGAACCACTGGAAAACCACGGATGAAGGTGGCATTCCTCGCGGCACCTTTGGAGCTTTCCTTAGTCGAGATCGGTTTCAGCAAATATCCCGTAACCTGCACTTCAACCCCAACAATCACGAGCAAGCTAAACGAGACAGGGCTTGGAAGATCCGAAAACTGGTGGACGTGCTACAGACCACGTTTGAACGCGGGTATGTCGCCCCTGCGTATCTCGCTTTTGATGAAGCTATTTTGCCCAGCCGCAGCTCGTTCAACAAGATGCGCGTGTATCTAAAGGACAAGCCCCACAAGTGGGGCACAAAGCTCTTCATGCTATGCAGTGCGGTGACGGCGTACTGCATACGGTGAGTTTTTTTGGACCCAAAGTGTTGCTATGCAGCATTATGCAGTTTAACACTGACGAATTTCAATTCTTACGCTGCATCTATTCAGTTTCGAAGTGTACTGTGGCAAGAAACAACACGCTAGTGACGCCCATAACCCCGACATGAAGTCCGGACCTGCAGCAGTAGTGCGCAATTTGTTGGCAGTATTTGGTCCAGGAGCCAACCAGCGTGGCATGCGTTTAGTGGTCGTGGATAGATTCTATACATCGGTCGCGTTGGCGATACAGCTCCTGTTGATGGGATTTTATTGCGTGGGCACGATCATGACAAATAGAGTTGGCTACTGCAAAGAGGTCATTGAAAAAAAGAAGAATCGACAAAAAGATATTGATCGGGGCGCCTACAAAATAGCCAAGTCCAAGCTCCTTCCCGGCATGACCGCAATATCCTGGTGGGATTCAAGGCCTGTACACTTCCTAAGTACTGGTGGGAGCCTGGAGCTAGATCGAGTAGTGCGACGTGATGCGTCTGGCAAGCAGCATGAAGTTCCCTGCCCCCGCGTGATCAAAGACTACCATGCTTACATGGGGGCGTGGACGTTCATGATCAGCTCCGCCTACAGCGCTACACGCTGCAGCGTGCAGTTCGTTTCCAAAAGTACTACAAGTCGCTTGCCCTTGGGCTGATCGATGTGGCGATTGTAAATGGGTACATTATTCACAAGCAGTTCTACAAGGACAAGGAAGGAAGACCTTTGTCGCACGTCGCATACATGAAGACATTGCATTTGCAGTTGTGCCAGCTTCAAGCGTCTGACATGTACGAGGGCAACGAGTTTGGCGTGCAGCCAGTAGCTACAGCAGAACAACCCCAGCCGCTGCGATCTAGCAATGGTGAGAGTGAGCACACCGTCCGACAGCTGCAGCGTTTTCGAAACCAAACGACCCAGAACAAGCGATATCGATATGCGTGCAAGGTGTGTGCTTCATTGAAGGAAGGGAAGGAGCGCGCCAAGACTTCCACGTACTACTGCTCGCTGTGCAACAAGGAGGGCCCCATCTTTCTGTGCCTACGCGCGCACCGCAAGATTCGCGGAGTTGCAGTAACATGCTGGGATATTTGGCACCGTAACTGGAAAAATGGCCGTTTGATTCCGCCGGAGAGAGCAGGTCGGATTCGTATGCGCGTGCGAGGGCCTCAAATGCCCCAAGACTCGTCTGCCGGTGAGCAAACGCCTACACCAAGAAAAAAAAGGAGGACACATACAGCTTCGGACAGTAATGAGTAGCCTACAGTAGCCTACCTAGCTAGTCCACTTTATGCTGTATTATGCAGCGAACTTATGGTGCATGTGGACCATCAGCAGAAGACAGCGGAACCGACTCCTTGATCAGCTGTTTCTCGACGTAAACGCTGCAAAATTGTATATAGGACTTAGTATGAACAGATTTCCACCTGTTGCGGTAATCATCTGATTGCGATACCGGTTTACTTGCTTTTAGTATGCCTTCTCTTTTCTAAAAAATCGAGTTTGATTTCTCGATATTCGACTGGTCTCTGGCCAATTGCACATGGTCTTTGTGCAACACTGCACGGTCCTTCTGCAGCATTATGCAGCTTTGCATGGGGCATCTGGACACAATTTGTTCTGCAACATGCAGGTTAAACGGGCAGTGTCCTGTTCATCGCCGAGCGTGTGCACACTTCCTAAGCCCTTTTAGTGATGTTCTTTACAAATTCCTAGTATAACTGTGCTGCATAATGCAGCGTAAGAAGGTCAAAATCAGCCGGGCTGGAAGGGTTAAATCTACTTTCTCCTCTAAGAGGCGACTCATTGCACGCCGAAATATTTGAATGTAAGTGCGTCTAAAGACTTCTTCACTAACCATCTGATCTGTAATTGACTGTCTCTCGATGTTGAACTTGTTGATGTACGCGTTTATTGCTGGTGACACGTCTTCATCTTCATAACTCCTTGGCCTCCCTCGCGAATCTTCACTGGCTTGTTTCTAGTAAGGTATAAAATATACAGGTTAGTGGTATATTTCGTTAATATGGCAGTCATGTGCGTACCTCGGAACTGTCGGAGTGTTCACGGGCCTGGTGAGCTCGCCACACGGCCCCAATTGTGCTTGTATCCGTCCCAAGATACTGGAGAACAAGCTCGCGCGTTTGCTCAGACACTTTCTTGTCTTCTTTACGTCATTTTTGAAAGAAGTTGTAAGCGTTCACAATCATTGCAGGTTCAGTGTCACGTAGTCGCTTGACCCTGGCCATCTTCTTGAAGTCCAACGTGAAAACTTAGTAACTGTTATCGAAAGAGGAGAACACAGGTATTGTTTTAAGGGTAGTTACATGCTTGTCCGCCTAATATTAGAGATGCAATCGACGATAATGTGGTCGTGTTAGTATTTTTGGTAGAAACTATTTTGGTCAGTCCAATAGGCCGTTGGTCTGCAGATTGGTTGTACAAATTGTGAAGCCATGTAAGCAATTCCGGTCACAACAACGGTCGATAATACAACAAGACCCATGTTGGCAACATTGCGCATGTACTCGTCTTCAGCGACTGCCTTGCCCATGTCTGTAGTCGCCGTATCGATCGAAGAGGTGAATACAGGTCAATCCCAACTATTGATCACATGGAAAATAACACAATAGGTCATGGTTGCTACCGTTAGGTCAGGTGACCAAATTTTAACAGGTCACCTCACAATAAGCATGAGCGAGTATATAACCGACAAGTTGGTTAGCAATGTCATTGGAAAATAAAAATACACCTGAGCAGTTATGAAACTATCTTTCTGTCACTGTGTTTGATGACCGTCTACCGTATTGATCATATTCGAATCCATCTCATAGTCGCGACATACTGCAAACGCAATGCCTCGACGTAGACCGAAGACGGCTCCATCACCGCAAAAATCTCCTTCACGACGAGTTCCTGATCGTCGAGGGCGATCTCGCTTTTCCCCTACTGCGCGGAAGTATAGTAGAGACCGCTCTGCCGACCAAGACGAATTACGAAACTTCGCAGTGGAATCAGACCCACCTACTACGTTGCAGCTATTGACTGGATTGAATGGCACTGCCTTCTTAGCACACGAGCCTACTAGTCCAACACCGACATCCTCTTTAGAACCAGCAGGAGGTTCTGTACGCGCAACTCCAACACCACCAGCGGCACTATCATCAAACCCAATTGCGACCTGCCAACCTAGCTCATGCCCGATCGATGCGGGTATTCTGGTTAATCCATCTACAGTTCGTGCAGGCATCAACCCACTCTCGCCAAGTAAATCTTGTGTGCCTGGTATACCACCTCGACAGGCGTCAAAGGCTCGAAATGGACACACAAAGCTCTACTATCAAGGTTTTGCCTATAGTAGAGCGGATGCGTCTGGTGTCAAGATAACGTATAGATGTAGCTCCTATCGGAAGGGGTGCCGTGCCCAATTTGCTTTTATGGCCGCGACCATGTCCTACGACTTCACTGGGATGGCTCATCATACATGTCGTACCAATACAATGCACACAGATGTCACGACAGTTGACAATGGACACTGCATTGATGCATCGAATTCTATAATACAGGAAGTTGACAAACTAGCCGTCGATACCAACATGACCCAAGGTGCTATTTGGTTTGCAATAGTAGACAAGTTCTACATGCAAAGTGGCCCTCCTGTCCGTGGCGTATCCAAACATGCGGTCGAAAGCCGCGTTATATATATAAGAGGCAAGCCATCAGGTGATAATCGCAATCGCACTATTAAGAATCCACCTTTATCGAAGGTGAAAGGATCCGTGCAAGGATTCTTCCAGTTTCAGTACTCGTGGCATGATGACATTAAATCACAAAAAGCCACCACGGGGATTGATCGTGTCGTGGGATGGGCGCATCCAGAACTTCGCAACTTGCGGCGCTTTGAAAACTTATCGTGGTTCATGGATGGCAGATTTCGCTGTGCACCCGAAGGATTTAAGCAGTGTGTATCGATAACGGTATACGACCCATCAAGTGAGTTATATATTCCAGCTGTATTTACACCCACCACTGCGATGACGAAAGAGTCATACCTTAAGTTGTTACGATGTGTGGAAGCCTGTGTTGGGTGCAGGCTAACCCCAAAAGAGGTAGTCTGCGACTTTGAAGGAGCTTTAATTGGTGTTATTCGGGATTGCTTTCCAGACATACGTATCATAGGCTGCTTATTTCATTTTAAACAAGCATGTCGTCGCAAGATGAAGTCATATCGTATACCAAAAGAAGATGCCAAGTTGGCAATGGCTCCTAACGTTTTTGACGTCCTGACTGCGATTAAACCTAGCAAAATAGCAGTACAGGGTATTGCCTGGGTCAAGAAAAAGATTCAGGAATTGTGTGAATGCAAAGGAGTGGGGTACTCAAGTGATAAGTGGCGACAGTTCTGGAAGTACTTTCAGAGAACTTGGATGGAGACGTTTCCACCTACCTATTGGGATGTGTACGGTATGAAGCGTGAAAGTGTTAGTGGAACTAACAACCCATAGAGCGATTCCACCGGCAGCTAAATGCACGAATTCAAGCCCTCATCCTGCCATGCACCGCTTTGTGAACACACTAGAGATTCTCGCTCGTGAGTATGTGACGCGACGCAAAGCTGTCATGTCCGGATTAGCGAAACCTCCAGAACGACAGCAGTTCCAGTTACCGCGGGCGCCAAAGTTGCCCAAAGAAAATGAGATTGTGACTTCAGAATCCGATAATGAGACTGCAGAAGAGGTAGCCGTCGGTATTAAGATTTCTGAGGCCTTTACGAGCGACTTTAGTTCGGAAGATAACGAGTCAGAAGGAGATTGTGGTCCAGATCTTTGTTTTGACTTCGATGGTACAGTATAAAAAGATACTACTAAAAGTAATGCATTAGCTTTCCTTCAATTTTATCGCTTATGTGATCTACATTATATAGGTCACCATCTCTTAAGATTGACCTGTATTCACCCTTACCTTTTCGTGGCCAGAAGTTCCCCCATGCAGTTGTTAGTGACTGTAGGAATATCGTGTAGCACAATGGATGAGCTGTACACCGTCACCCTAATGTCATTGGTCGCAGCTCTAGGTGTGTTATTGCGAACATCGTTCACAGCATAAACAACTCGATCAGCAAGGCGTTTCAATTCCCAGCCGCAAGTGGTGTTTTTATCAATCAGCGTCTGAAGTTCATCAACTGTGGTGTCAGATTTGTTGAGCGCACCACTATTTGTTAGCAGACTCAGGGCATTCGTCCCTGTGGAGAGAATTTCGTCGCCGTTGGTGATGGCTTGCTTTACGATTCCTTCTACGACCGTCAGCACCATGTCAGCATACTGAGCTTTCTTCGGGACAGGAAGGCCGAGACAAACACATACAACAAGGGGAAGATCGATCATGACAACATCAGATTGGTACGCTACAGCAAGTAATTCCTCTTCCTTTCCTTGAGGGGCTGTTGTTTGCTGGTAGCGAATGTAGTAAATCAGTGACCTGACAACCGAGATCAAGTTTGCTGCACATATAATTGCCCACTTTGCCGTTTTGTACGCTGCATACATTTCTCCAAACACATTCAAAGTAGCCACATTAAATGCCACAGCTACGACAGATCCAACTTTCCAGACAATTTCTAGCGTACAGTCATCATTTTGAGGAATACACTCCGCATAGCACCTCACAGGATAAGACAATGGACATTGAGCTAAGCAGTCGTCGTCATCATTGACGTAACCCAATGGACAAGTTTTTTCGCTACCAAGTCCCACGGACTTGCGATAGCACGCAGTATCACTAGGGTTTCCAATAGTCGGCCCAACCCAGTTACGAATTGAAGTTCCATAGGTACCATTTCTACTGGGAGACTGATCTGTTAATAAAATATCTGTAGCTCCCATGCGTGTCCAAATCGCACCAAGTTGCCAGATTTCCCCTTCAGCACGACCGTGGAAACCGCTTAATTGAAACCCCTTAGGTGCTGTGATCGTCTTCTTGTCATTTGTTGTCTTTCCTCCAGAAATGAAGTTGCCAGCACTTGTGCCAAAACTAAGGAGGAAAATGCGAGTACGGCCGTCTTTCTTGCCCCAATGAGCTTCCATAGACGTAATATATTCACCTGGGGCAAGGACAAGAGTTTTTGCAACGCCTTTACTACCCCCATGAGAGAACGTGGCCTCCTGTGGAGCCGATATACCAAGTGATAGTCCATGACTTCGCGCTCCAATACGTAAAGTAAGAGAGCTGACGGTTTGGCTGTACCTGATTGAATTCATATCCGAGAAGGCAATGCCATGAGGACCACCGAAAACCTCACTTAACACGACGTTTTCATCTGCGGGGACAATAGTCGCTGGTACTTCTTCGATTTTGTCAATGCTTGACCACACCACACCCAACATATCAATTTCACCACCCTTGCGACCAAAGAACCCACCCAATTGGTACCCTTCTGGAGCTGTGGCAGTGCCCTTATTTTCTGTCATAGTCCCTCCGGACACTGACCTTCCCGTACTGGTACGGAAATTGAGGTAGAAGATGCGCGTCCACCCATCCTTTTCCCCCCAGTGTGCCTCCATTGATGTAGTAAATTCACCGGCATCAAGCGTTAAGGTATTCTGAGCTCCACCTGTCCCACCGTGAGAGAATGTTGCAGCTGTAGGTCCCGAAATTTTGAGCTCAACACCATGAGACCTTTTGCCTACGTGAAGCGTCAATGATTCGACAACTTGTCCTGATGTAACCTGTGACTGATCAGAAAATTGGTCTCCATGGGGTCCACCGAAACTCGCACTTAGTTGTGTAGCTTTTCTTACAACATGTGCTGTTTGAGCGCTCTGATTACCATCAGGAGCTTGAATTACATCGGGAACAACTGTGCCTGGTGTTGGTTCAGGGATTTCCGTCCAAATTACACCCAGCATGTCGAGTTCACCGCCTTGTCGACCGTGAAAACCACCGAGCTGAAAGCCCCCCGGAGCTTCGACTGTGTTTTTATTGTCCGTCATTGTCCCACCAGATACGAAGTTCCCTTTGTTTGTACCAAATCTCAAGTAGAAATACGAGTATGACCCTTTTGCTTCGCAGTATGAGCCTCCATCGAAGTGATGTACTCGTTGTCTGTTGTGGTTGCACTTCGCTGTCTGTTCGACTGGACCTCTACGCTGGACCTCTACGTTAGGCACGCGGCACGCACGTGCCGGGCGTGTGCCATAGTTGAAGAAACGGGAATGGAGCAACCTGATTGGTGGATCTTTTGGGATCGTGTAATGTGATTGGCTGTCAACTTCAATTTGGTGAATCCTATGTTGTGCATCGTGTGTACGCGTCTCACAAATCATTTGGTCGCGCCTCAAATCATTTGGACCGTAACAGTAGGATTACTAAAATACGGTAGGAACAGTAGGAGGTAGCAAGTAGCAAGGCCACCAACCTAAATCGAGCTCACTTCCGGATTTCCATTCATCCACTCACATCGTCTACTACCAAGCCTCGTTCACATACCTTTGACAATCGCAATTGGTTATGAGCCCAAGCTATGCAGACACCGTTAAACTCGTGGAAGACAACTAATTTCACTGGGAGTTCAACATGCGGATGAAACTTGCTCGCAAAGGTTTGCTTCCGCAGATTGTCAAGCCAGAGTACGACCAACTGATTGACCGCTCCACGGCGGAATGGAGGACCAACGATCTGAAGGCCCTTGGTGTGATCGCAGGAGATGTGAGCCTCACATACCAAGTCTACATCCGTGGAGCGTTAACTGCCGCTGACGCGTGGACGTTGCTCGAAGAGCAGTTCAATCGCAAGAAGCTGAAGAATCGGCTGATTGTTACTAAGAACTTGAATAACTTCAAGATGGAGCCGGGTACTCGTTTTGCTAACCACGTCGACCAGTTCAAGGAGATTGCACTTGAGATGGAGACAATCGGAGAGCCTCTAGATGAGACTCGTCAGCTCGTGTTGCTCCTTGGCTGTCTAACCGACGAATACAAGATGATCAGCACTGTGCGCGAGAACACACCAAACATCACTCTCGCCTACGCGATCAAGCGCTTTCTGGTGTTACAGCCTCGGATGAATCGCCATCGGCTCAAAAGAAAGCTTTCGCAGCAAAGAAGAGAAACCCTGGGGGAAAGCATCGATTTGGTGGCAAGTGCTTCTACTGCAAGAAGCAAGGGCACAAGGAAATTGAGTGCCGCAAGAAGAAGTCTGACGAACAGCGTGGACAAGTAGCCCAAGAGGAAAGACACGACTTCTCATTCGCGGTTACGAGTGCGATGAGCAGATCGGAATGGCTCGTCGACTCCGGTGCAAGCTCGCACATGACCAGTGTCCGGGACAAGTTCGTGTCCATGAAGGACCTGAAGACGCCAGTCCGCATCACCATTGCGTATGGTACGAAGATTGACGCAGTTGCAACGGGCACAGTCAGTCTGAAGCTGACAGACGGAACGACCGTCTCGCTATCGGATGTTCTCGACATTCCCGAAGTTGAAGGAAGCCTCATCTCGGTATCGAAGCTGGCCGAGAAGAATGTTGTCACGCAGTTCAGCAAAGACAAGTGTGTCTTTCGCTATGGCGACGCTACGGTTATGGAGGCAATGCGCTGTGGAAATGTCTACAAGCTGAAGACAGTGGGGGACGAGGTGTGCAATGTCGCGACGACACCTTGTAAGGAGCCGTGGGCTGTGGTACACGCACGCCTAGGCCACATCCCGTTCAAGCGTTACGAACAGCTACTGACCATCGCAGATGGAGTGCCTGAAGTCACGGATGGTGTCAATAGTGATGCTATCTGTGCAGGCAGCTGCATGGGCAAGATGAGAGCCGACGACTTTCCACGATACCCGGAGAAGCTCGTCAAAAGAGCTGGTGTACTTGACCTCGTGCACACGGACGTAATGGGTCCAATTCAGACAAAGACACCTGGCGGTTGCACGTATGTCGGCACATTCATCGACGATCCTCACGCCACGTGACAGTCTACTTCATGAAAGCGAAGTCAGATGTGCTGTCGAAGTTCAAGATCTTCAAGGCAGCTTTAGAGAACGCGACGGGACAAAGGATCAAGCGTCTGCGTTCGGACAACGGTGGAGAGTATACAGGTCGACAGTTCAAGGCCTACCTCAACAACTGTGGCATCAAGCACGAGAAGACGGTGCCGTACACGCCTCAGCAAAACGGACTTGCTGAGCGCATGAACCGGAGCCTCGTGGAAATGGCTCGCTGTATGCTCTACCATGAGAGTGTTGACAAGAAGTGGTGGGCAGAAGCTGTTAACATCGCAGCCTGGATCATCAATCGGATCCCAAACTCGGTGACAATTAAGACGCCCTACGAGACTGTGTACAATACCAAGCCGCTACTGAAGAACTTGAAGGTGTTTGGTGCACTTGGCTACGCACACATCCCTAACGAGAAACGCCGAAAGCTCAATGCGAAGGCGTTCAAGTGTCGATTCATGGGATACGAAGACGGAGTGAAAGGATACCGTATCATGAACGTGACAACGGGAAAGGTGCAAATCGTTCGCACCGTCAAGTTCATGGAGACGATTACATCTGGTTATTTGATCGTTCGTCAAGGTGAAAATGAAGAACCAACAAGCGTTCCTGTACAAGCTAGACAACGATCGGTGGACATACGGCAGATCGTTCCGACCGTTACGGAAGGTAGTGACGTTATCCCACTTCAACATGACACAGTAATGGATGGTGTGGTGGTACCATACGGTTCTACCCATCCCATGATTACTCGCTCGCGCACTCGCCCCATTGACGAGACTGAAGATCCTGAGGAGGCGAGTGCACGCAAGAAACAAATAGTGGCATCGTCGACGACTGGAACCACGAAACGACAGAGATTGATTCAGGAAAGAGCAAAGGTAAACGAAGACCAGCTCGCAATTGAGAACGGTCAAGCTATGGCTGCAATGGAAGGTGTCCCAAAGTCATACGAAGACGCCACTACAAGCGTGGACGCTAAAGAGTGGAAGAAGGCTATTGCAAGTGAACTGGGATCGCTCACTGCAAACAGGACCTGGAAGTTGGTACCAAGACCAACGCACCAGCGCCCGATTGGTTGCCGGTGGGTGTTCGCGTTGAAACGCAACGAGGAGGGAAAAGTCATTCGACACAAGGCACGTCTGGTGGCAAAGGGGTATTCGCAACGTCATGGCATTGACTACGAAGAAACGTATGCACCAGTGGCTTACCTCAACTCGATTCGTACGAAACTCGCTAAGTGTTGCGCAGAAGGATTCGAGATTGAGCAGTGTGACGTCGACACAGCATTTCTATATGGCAAACTGGAAGAGGAGATCTACATGGAGCTTCCAGAAGGCCTACAAGAGCTTCTGTCTTTGTCGGACACAGAAGGAGAAGGTGACGTCGTGTGTTTACTGCTCCAGAGTCTATATGGACTTAAGCAGGCGTCACGTGTGTGGAACGAGACCATAGACGCACATCTCAAGACAATGGGGTTCAAGGCTGCTGATGCAGACCCATGTGTCTACACCAGAGGTGAAGGTGACAGCGAGTGTATTGTGTGTCTCTACGTAGACGACATGTTGATTGCGTCACGTGAAAAGGACATCATTGCGTCCGTGAAGGCAGGAATTGCTGAGAAATTTCGGATCAAGGACCTCGGTCGTGCGCGCTTCATTCTCGGTATTGAGATCGCCTATGATATGGAACGGAAGGCGTTGACCATTAGTCAGCGAGCGTACACCGAGTCTATAATCAACAAGTTTGGTCAAGAGAACGCAAAACCAAGTCTCACCCCACTTGATCCGAGTGTCCACCTGACCAAGGCTGACGAACCACAGAGTGACGATGACAAAGCAAAGATGAAGTCAAAACCTTATCGGTCGTTGGTGGGAAGCCTCATGTACCTGGCATGTGGAACTCGACCGGACATCGCTGTTGCCGTTGCCAAGTCGAGCGTATACCTCGAAAATCCCGGTCAGCGACACTGGGATGCTGGTATCAAGGTAGTGCGCTATTTGCTGAAGACGAAGGATGTGGCCATCACATACGACGGACGCATGGGGACAGAACTAACTGGTTACTCAGATGCTGACTGAGCCGGCAATCGCGATGACAGACGTTCAGTGAGCGGGGTAATGCTCATGATGTGCGGTGCACCTGAGGTGTGGCGATCGACATTCCAGAAGACGGTCGCTCTAAGTTCTACTGAGGCCGAGTACATGGCGCTTAGTGAATGTATCAAGGAAGTTGTATGGATGCGACGTCAACTCAAGGATATTGGTGCAGAGCAACATGGACCTACGGTGATCTACGAAGACAACCAAGGTGCCATGGCATTGGCAAAGAATGTCGGTTACCAAGCACGAACCAAGCACATTGATATTCGCTATCATTTCATTCGCGAGAAGATTGCGAGTAGTGAGGTTGAATTGACCTACGAAGAATCCATGATCATACTCGCTGATTTCCTCACCAAGGGTCTATCGACGAAGACGCTACGCTTTTTGCTCATGCAGAGCAACGTGGGTCCCAAGCTCGAGGCATCGAATTGAGTGGGGGTGTTGTAGTTGCACTTCGCTGTCTGTTCGACTGGACCTCTACGCTGGACCTCTACGTTAGGCACGCGGCACGCACGTGCCGGGCGTGTGCCATAGTTGAAGAAACGGGAATGAAGCAACCGGATTGGTGGATCTTTTGGGATCGTGTAATGTGATTGGCTGTCAACTTCAATTTGGTGAATCCTATGTTGTGCATCGTGTGTACGCGTCTCACAAATCATTTGGTCGCGCCTCAAATCATTTGGCCGCGCCTCAAATCGTTTGGCCGCGCCTCAAATCGTTTGGCCGCGCCTCAAATCATTTGGACCGTAACAGTAGGATTACTAAAATACGGTAGGAACAGTAGGAGGTAGCAAGTAGCAAGGCCACCAACCTAAATCGAGCTCACTTCCGGATTTCCATTCATCCACTCACATCGTCTACTACCAAGCCTCGTTCACATACCTTTGACAATCGCAATTTTGTCTCCTAGCACGAGGGCGTTATGTGTTCCTCCAGATCCACCATGCGAGAAGACTTGCGGTGTGGGTTTCGTCACGCGGAGCTCAAGTCCGTGAGACCGTTCCCCAACGTGAAGCGTAAGTGACTCGACAATTTGACCAGGCACGACTGATTCTTGGTCTGAGAATTCTTTGCCATGAGGACCTCCAAACTTGTCACTGAACCGGATTGAGTCGTCTGAATACACCACAGATACACTGACAACAACAAGAAAAGTAAAAGCATTAATCATTGCCATCATTGTCATTCCAACTCCGTGTTTACGGTCAGCAGGGTTAAATAAGAAATGACAGAACAGTTCACTTGATCGTGATTGTCGACAAACGTTGTAACGCGTTGCGAACACTTATCACTCTCGTACCACAATTTGTTTTTCACAGGATCACTAAGCCTATCCACTGGGTAGACTTGATGATGTTACAGTACGGTAGTTCAGTTGCTGAAAACCAGGTGTTTGTCGTAAAATTGCATACATTGTACCCACGCGGGTACTGGTAAGTTCCTTATAAGTGTAAATGACAGGTAAACAGCTTTTGTAGCTGAAGTGACTTGAGTCACCAAAGAGGTACTTACAACGACGAGCAAAGTAGAAAGGCTGGCCATTGTCATCACCGTTATTCCAACTTCGTGTTTGTGACCAGCTGAGTCAAATAAGAGATAGAACAAAACTACAACGCTCGTAACCTCGCCGCTGCACCCTACACTCCTATCACACATCACACGCTCGCTTCCAACATGGACCAAAACAAATCTTCCGTTAGATTACCGACGTACTCGACTCTACGACAGCTGCCGACCAGTACTGTTTTCACGTTATGCAAATCCGTACTATTAATTAAGGTAACCACCACAACACATCATCCAGGAAAATACTCACACATAAAATGATCTACATGCTTCTCTTCCCGTTCTATCTACTTGGTTGATCCGAAGCCTCTGCCATTACAACCGCTTTGAGCGATAACCTAAACATGAGCCTGCTTCATTACACAAAACAGCACCGAACTTTAATACCTCCCTATGGCTCCTCATTTGTGTACTGGTTTTATGTGTTGTAATCACTTCTGTTATCTACAACCACGTCCCATCTTTACAGTTGGATTGACCTTATTTTACCGGTATCCGCAAACTGTTACCTGTAGTTGTGAAATTGGATCTGTTCAGCAATCACAAGCACAGGATTAGCAGAATACCAAAACAGCAGAGATGTTGTCAATAGTGCTGTGGACATCGCGAGTTGCAACTTGCGTCTTTGGACATCACCTCGACATCGATTACCATACGTCCAGTTACTACTTCTACTCGCTGCTCGAGGAGCTCTGGGTAATAATGCTAAACGTACATGTACTAACTGCATGAATAAAAAAACGGTCGCCACAGTTTTAAAACAGCACAGTTGTAAGCTGTTTGTTACCGAGGTAATCTATTGATATACACACTACCTAATGTCGCTCGAATGTCGTACTTGACCGGTTGGGTTAACATTTACCAGTGTTGCTGACAGCGGTATATCCACCGGATCGATACGAAAAACTTATAATATCCGGTACTTCCGGTACCAAAATGAGCAAATTTGGTTCCAGATTAGCATTAGCCTTTTTCCACGTTGGAGTTTAGGATTGCAATGAGGGGATGAAAACCACATCGCTTGGAAAGTCAAAACGATGCCTGCGAATTAAGATCCGTGCGCGGGTCATGTGGGTTTATACCCAGGACCAATCATGGCTAGATCAAACTCGGCTCGATAGGATACCCGCTACATCTAGCGGGTTTGGGTTTGAAGCAGGTCTCCTACCAACTCGATTTTTGAAGATTTGAGGCCCAAGACACTCGTCCTCAGCTGATTACTTTAACTTAAAATTCCAAATCACTTAGTCTTATCATATCCGGTGGATGCATCATCGTCCCGCGTAGGTTTTGGGCAAATATAAAATATCGAATCCACATTATCTTAAAATATGCAAGTATTCATGATATTGGGCAATTCAAAAGTACGATCATAATACATTTATAGCAATTTCTTGATGATATACAATCCCACCTAAAGCTCTGCGCACACAACGATTTGACAGTATTCACCCGAAATACTCAAACCATATTAGGTCGATTGGCTAGGTAGATGCCACCTAGGTAATTATCCTATCGCTACCGAACTAGTAGGCTTCAGTGCAAAGCGATAGATAACACATGGGAGAACTGCTGTTCTGCGAACGATAAGACGATTCGAGAAAAATCCTGCTTACTCACTAAAAGGTAATTCGTTCGAAACAAACATAACAACAAAAGAAATACAATGTTTTTCGCGATTATTGTAGGCATCAACAAAAATACCGAAAACAAAGTCAGCTTTAGAATGCTTGGCGAAGTTGTGTCAAAGCGTCTTCGCTGGCATCGCCTTCCCAGGTCGCCCAATTCCGCTGACCGGCGACTACGCTTCTTGGTACGGTACTTTTCGTATGCGAGACTTTTTTATGATAGTCCTAGCTGCATGTGGATGAGATTGTGCTGGGCTTGGCAATAACATTCTCCACTTTGCTCTCGTAGAGGAGTGAATGAAACATGATAGTTGATTAGCACCGCTTTAGCGTTGTGGCTAAGTTAGTTGCAACGCTAAGGCGAAATACGTCGTCGTATTGCCTCGAGTGTACTGGCTAGGTGCTTTGACTTGGTCCTTGTATATAAGCATGCAAAAAATTGGGTACATCGGTGAATAAGGTACTATATTTCCAAACGAATTACCCTTTCACGGGTTGCAATGTTGTTCGCGTGAAAATGAATCACCTGCGAAGGGCCAACTGTTTTCCAGAAGAGTTGACTTTTCTCTATGTTGTAGGTTTGTAGCTATTTACCAAACCTCCTAGCGGGACCACATAGTGGACCCGGCAAATCATCCGATAATTAGGTTAGTGCCGGTCAACTCGGTAAGCGTTCTAATTGATAGACGGTTCGGTCGATCCTAATTTGAATCCCGAAATCAGTATGTAGGATCACTTTCCACTATCTAATGGGGTAGAACGGCTAAATTTATTAATGAAGCTTGTGCGGTGACCATTAGCTCAGTCCGATAGGGGACGAGGATATCGGTGCCCCCATAGATGGTCACGCATTAGCACCACCAATGGAGCGTCGAACCACCACGTTGTTTGGTCATCATAAACGAAGACAGTGTCGCAACTGACTAACTGCGCAATCTTGCATACGTCTTGAATGCGTCTGATATCCAGTGGCCATGGAAAGGGATCGTGAGTGCGTCGGTTCCGGAGCAATACACGTGTGTGCACTTCCACAGCGTAACGAGTGCGAACTGAACAGATCTGGATCGTACCCGACCTCAACCGCGGTGGGTTTGATTATATCTGACACATTTGAAGTCAAAACACAGGAGGGGGTTCCGGCTCGAGCCATGAACACTGCTCCGGGGATATTAGCAGTAAGGTTCTTCCGAGATTGTAGGAGAATGAGCGCACCAAACACTGGTCACAGGAAACGATGCCCTGAACATGATAACATTCTTGTCATGGGCACACCATTCTGATTTGTTTTAGATCGCATAAGAGGCAAACATACTGACTGAGTTTGAGATCGAACCAAGGTTAGTTGACTGACTCTGTCAACGATAACAATATCTTAATCCCTAACTGCAAATCATCTGAACTTGCCATTGCTGATTGCTATAATCTCTGATCGCCTCAAGGGAAAGAAGAATAACAAGGAAAGAATCTCCATAATGCTTACTCGAAGGGATTGTTCGAAGTGAGGCCACGAAAATAGGTTTCCAAGAGCTCCATGAAAACTGGAGACTTGCTGGTGCACAGAGGAATCAAGACGGGTGATACCTTCGAGTAGCATCCGAATATGGGGGTGCTTTTATTGTAGCAGGCTTCCGCGAACAAGTGACAGATGCCGTGAAGAACCGACATAATGGTGTCGCTACGAATAACCCGTAACCGAAACAGAAGCTTTGGGGCTCGAAGTCGGAAATGTGTTTTACTTATTCAGCACGTGGGCAATCGAAAAGTTATACAGAAATGCCCCGATGTGAAGCTTCGTCGTGTCACGTGATTAGTGCTCGTTCGTAGTTGTTATAATAGGAGTCGGCAACGGGATGAGTGCGGAGATACGTCACCAGATATCGGACATCCCTTGAACGCCCACCTTTGCCGTTTCCCCATGCAGAGTCGTACAAACCGGGTTAGCGGATATGCGAGAACCGGCGCAGCAACGGTCATAGTCAGGTCCTGTCACGTGAGATACTGAGAATCGAAGTCGATACGTGGTCTTCCAGCTGTTACCTAGGCGTATGAGCATTGACCTCTCGGATTGCTCGACAATAGCTTGATTTGGCGGCCCACAGCGGAAGCGTTGTCTACGCGGAAATGAACGTGAAGAGGGCGTTTGTTACATTGAAAGTCTGACAATCTCGTAAAATTCGGTAGAACGTGCCAAAACGGGCGGATAGCTTAATCACAAGAATGTTATACAGTTCGATCTGACCGGCGAAAAGGTACACACTATTGCTGTGGATACTAATGTTGCGGAAGGAGCCTCGACGTCAGCAGCCATGATTTTAAACTTAGCGTGTGGATGTTCACGCTCCGTTCGAAGGATTTCGGTTGCTATGTCATCGCAGTGTCTGTACTTTGGTTTGATGATTCATGCGTGGTAAGGCGAGACATGCTGGCGTCATTCCCACCTTTGTCAACAACGCCGAACAGACCGATGATTATTTCTGACCACTGGTCAAGTAGATCCGCATCTAAGACGAGACATCGCCATACATCTTGTTCCTTGCGTTTGTTCATGGGTAGGATGTTGCCTCGGCATCGGGTGGAACCGTGATTGGGTTGGCGAAGTCGATACCGTGGTGGCGTTTTCTTCAGGTAAACTTTGTCGCCTTCCCGAGCAATCGCTGGCAGGTTGTCGAAGTTCTGGTAGCCCTTGCACAGTTTCGTTCATACATCGGGTACTAAACCGTTGTTTGGGCGATAGTCATGCGCCGTTTGACCCCGTACTATCTCCACAAACTCAGCGAGCATGTTCTGGAAGAGCGCGTCGGATCGGCTTATTCAGGAAGTATTCAAACCCAGTGTCGCTTTCACGTAAACAGTATAGTCCACGTGGGTGGTTCAATTCCAAAGCTTTCGATGGGGGTAGCCATTGTAACTGTGCGCATTTCCATAATCAAATGGTAACGCCCTAATGCGTTATGATGTATGCGTTCTGCAATGTGCTTGGATACCACCAGGTGTATAATTCGTTGAGAGGCCATGTCTCGGTAGCTTCCATTCGTATCGATGACATTCTTGTAAACACGCTCTGATAGATGGACACACGGTGTTCGTATCGTGGAGTCCGCTTTACTCTCGACGGAGTTGCGCAATGGTACTCGTATTTGCATTTTGGGAAAGAAACGCGCTAAATCTGACCGATCAGACTGTGGTCTACCCAGGTCAATTATGATGTGTCGGTTGTATGCCCGACACTGGCTGTATAGCTATTGTGGGCTGTACAGCCGGTTAGTCAACATACGTTGTATTGCCGATGACAACTGTATAGTTGAGTGTGGTTGTATAATCATATTCGGATGCGCGGTCAATGGACCGTCAGGTGCAGCAGCGACTCCGGGTTGGTGGAGTAAAGGCAGGTATCGATGGCGTCAAGGGCGGAGCGCCGAAGGGTAAAACAGTCGCTCATCTCGAAAAATTCCGCTCGTGCGACTGTATACGCGAGGTGATCTTGTGCATGTGGTCATACGAGCCCTCTTGACCTAGAGCGTTGAGACCATGGGCAGCGTTGAGGGCGGAGCAGTTTGAGTGCGAATGAAGAGTAGCGAGTTGCGTCCGACAGAAGCGTGGTCGATGGGCTGAAACCGCTCGAAAAGTTGGCATTGGACGATCTATCCCCGAGAGTATCGAATTCAGTTGACTCTTTAAAGTGCATCATGGTAAAGCCTCGTGAGCCGAGCCACCCCCCCCGAAAGCCATGAGGACAGAGGAGGTAGCTTGAACTTGCCACAATCGAGCTCCGCATCCATAGGACGTAAGCCATTACAGACAGGAGCTTGCGTGCTACGGCCCCAAACGACCGAAATATGCGGCTTCTGACCAGCATGTGTTTTTGCGGGGGTTGTAGTCTCTCTTCGCCTTCTTTGAGCTTTCAGGGAAGTTATTAGTTGTGCGGTGAGATACCTCCGCCGGGGGTAGTTCGCCCTTAACATTTGGCGTGTGGCTGCAGTGTGTTTCGGCACGCTTCCACCTATCGCCCCTTGCGCTCCCACTAAGCCCCAAAGCTGCAGTACTTCAGCCATCAATGCACGCAGCTCTTCCAGTACACTCGATGAGTCTCCCTAGCCGATTTTTTGCGTGATACCAGAGTCGTAGACCCAGGCTGGAATGACTCCATGAACTCGGAGAGGTCAAAGCCTAATCCACGCGAGCTGATCACTGTGCCTCGTGGAGTGGGGGTAGACGTCGGCATTGACGGTGGTAAAATTAACGTCTTCTTCGCCTTCTTTGTAGCCGGGTGCGACGCCTTTTTTCGCTATCGGATTAACCGCTTTGTGCAGCAACACGCTTAGCTCTCTTTGCCACTGACGGAGGGACGCGCTTGGTCGTCGTCTTCTTGCCCTTGCACGCTTCGACCTGCGCTGCCTCGGCCGTAGGTTTCGGAATGGTTCGCTTGCTTGACCGGAGCGAATACACGCCTCGCGGAGGTCCGTCCAGGGCTCCCCTCCGTCCGTCACGTCAACAACCTCACGGGCTTGCGACTTGAGACTGGCTGTCCGTCGGAGCTTCATTGGCTCTGGACGATGGCGAGCTGGGCGTAATGACAGGTTCTGGTGTTCTGCGCGTGTTCACCGTTATTGTGGAGTATTAAACCCTTATAACTCGTAACCTCTTGGCCTTGGTGCTTCTAAATGTAAAGTGAGAGGCAATTGCTTGGGTCTCAGTCTACAGACCACGCGGACGGAATGTTGAAATGCGGTATAGATCTGTCAAATTCATGTGGAAAACACAATTCTCTATCTCCGTTGTGGAATTTACCATATGACGATAAGTGGCCTTCTATTTGAGCAAATTTACTGACCTATAGAAGCCTTATAGAGGTACGAAGTGAGACGAGTCCTTTTGTCGACCAACGATCAGTGGACCTGCTCGATTTGCTGGGGTGTTAATTCTGCTATTGTTTTTGTGGTATTTGTATCGGGATCTATGGGGGGAGATGAGCGTGGTGCTAGTTTGTGCCATCGGTTTTGCCGCTCAGTTTCCCTCACTTTACTGCAAAGAACATATTCAGATTCCGTGCGGGTGTGGTTGCTAGGTTGTTCTCTGTTGTGTTTTTCGTGATGTGTAGTCGACGGTGCATCTATTGTCAAAACAGTCAACACGAAGGTAGATTGAAGATGGAGCGGACAGCATTTTGAGCCCTGTCATCACTTGGTTTACTGTTTTTGCCAATTCGTCCGTTCATGATAGAGACTACCAGCTAGCTAGAACGCCCTTGGTTGACCTCTTGTTTGGTGACTGATGATCCGTTCCTCAGTGATCTGATTGGCCGCGGCAGCGTGTGTACCAAAAGTGAATGATAGAAGCGTCCAGGTCCGATATGTCTTCTTCGTTGTCCAGTGTCATCATAAAGAAGTTGCGAATTTCAAGACTCAGGCCTTGAATTCGTTTGCCGGTTGTTTCATTCAAGTGTTGGGGATGCTTGGTTGGTACGTTCCTTCAACATTGATAGCCACTTTTGTTACTCTCGTTTGTTATCCTGTTCCTGAAGCTGTGTTGTTGGGGAGCCTCCAGAGAAGTGCGCGGATAACCGTTACCCATCGATCCCGCACGATACGGGGTCCATAGCCCAATACATTTTATTGTTTTGCCTAGGAGAATTTTCTGAATTGGTGGCGCACTCTGGTTGCTGCAGCGCTTGTTAGTTCTGATTTTCGTCGGATTGTGTGATGTTTCCCATCCGTTTGTTAATCCATCACATCCATCCGTTCCGTTTTTTTGCAGTCCCACACAATGCAATCTATCGATTCTGTGGGGCACAGGCACTCCGTGGCTGGACATGCTCTATCGTTTGACCATCCATGATGGATGAGCTCGCCAACTGTGATTTGGTACACCCTCCAGTTTTGGAAGTCCGTGAATAGGTCTTTGCTATTACAATTGCAGGTCTGGGTGCTGCTCTACCCCCAGTCGAAGCCTCTCTCTGTGGCGTTTTCTTTCCAGTACTGCTTAAGGTTGTGCTGGAGTGAATCGATTGATTGTATAGAATCACTGTTTACGGAGATTGTTTTGGTTATTTTGCAAGCTATGGTTCCTACAGGTGTATTGCTCCGTTTCTGGACTTGCTGCGAAAGCGTCTCTTGTTGTCATGCCTTGCGTCCCTGAAACTTATCATGCTGTTGAAAATATCTGTTTTCCGATGCAATTATCCAAGACGACCCCTTCGTCTCCGTCATTTTAGATCTCCCATTGTAGGCGATATCGTAGAAAGGAAGCACAATTGGTTTCCGCGGTGCCGTCTTAAATCCCATAATTACCAAGATACACTTCTGAATACGTTCATACTCAATTTACGGATGTTTGTCATGTAGCAAGTAGTCCGCTCGTTGCTGTGTCAGGTGGCCGTATCAGAGTCTAGGTCCTATAGCTGTGTAGTTTTTTTTTTCTGAAAATCACGTCACGGATTCTGCACTGCTCAATCGTCGGATAGTGAGGGGTTTACCTTTCTTATCTACGATACTGGTGTTATTGTTATGTGGCAACACCGATGAAATCTTTATCGCCCAGGGGGTTTGTATAGCGCAGCCCAAGATGTTCCTCAGGGTATAAACCCAGGGAATCGACTTGAGAGTTAACAGAAAGAAGATAGCACCAGAGATACGGAGCCGCGAAGTTTTAAACCCTGAGAATCTCTCCCTTTGGTTGGCGTGGGTACCTTGTGTAATCCCTGTCGGCTCGTTTGTCTTCGACGGAACGGCACTCCACCAATTGTAAGTGTAGCCTTGAAGAAGTGCCGGAGTGCACGTCTAATCCAGAACGCACCTCCACACCAAAAGGCAAACCCAGAGAATCAGATCACCCGAAACCCAGAATATCACGAATTCAAGGTTCAGGATTTCAGTCAACTCTGGGACTTGGAACTCAGAAGACACCTTACCCAAATGCCCTCTTAGCTTAATAAAATCAACAAATACAGAGTATACAAACACTACAACTAGCCGTCACCTATTCTTTTGGACCCTCGAATAGTGGATCACACCTATACTAAGCTCACTCGAGTCTGAAATTCAGGGGCATAGCTCCCATATACTCACACAAACGTGCACCACCTCCAATACAGGAGGAAAATACAATCACTATCAATAACCTTCCCTTCACACAAGCAGTCAATACAAAATCCTGGAGGCGACTACCTAGCACCCCAGAATACCCTTTGATATAATATGAAATGGGTTACCACGAGCACAGCAAGTGACCCAACTAGGATATGGAATAGATGGATCACTCCAGAAAGCTCAAGGCCGTCACCGGTCCCCACCTAACTAGACTTGAGTTTGATGGAGTCCACACAGACGGCCGTTCTTCGCCGTTGATGTGCCCTTAGCGTCCCGCGGTCGTAGTCTCGGGTCCTCCGGAATTGCCGTCGGCAGGCTTGGCCGAAGTCACTTGCGCAGTACAGGGAAAATTGAACTCTGTTTGTCTTTTATCAGCTACTTCTCTTTCTCTAACTTTTTCTGCATTCTTTGGGCAAATATCTTCTCTTCACTATGCTTGAGGTCGTATATCTTGTCTTGAGTATACCTTGGGTTCAGCGGTCCAAACTTGCGATCGGCTTGCGATTCCTTTGTTGTCATACTTCGAAAGTGCCAAATGTGGGTCCTTGGTCTCGGTCTAGTATGGCATGAGACTCCCTCTCGATTCTTTGAAAGTGTCCAATCTGCACATCTGTAATGATTCTTCAAGGTCACACATCACTTGATTGCAGACTCGCTTCGGACTGACTCGAAATCCAGAGAATCACGTGACACTCAGGGTCATACCAGAAATTCCTGTGAAACTCAGGGGGTCATTGGGGGTTTATGATGATTTTTGGATATTGGCTTGGGAGACATTTGATTTTGGTATTGAGAGTCTGGATTCGTAATCCAAACCCAGAGATTCATCTCGAACTCTGGGTAGTAGGTCTGCTACGTCACAGACTCAAGTGTATCTCCAAAATTCCAAGCACTTAGCGGGTTTAGCAGCCTCCTGCGCATGATTACGATGATAGTGAGTTGGTTTCTCAGGGTAATTTGATCCGTTGTTGTACTCTGGTCCACAGCAAGATGAGGTGTACTCTGGGATACGTTCGCCAGAGACACTTTCTGCCAGACTTAAGGCACTCATCGTAAGGGAAAGTCTGCGGCTGGACTGAGTGTTTTTTGCACCCCTGGGTGTGCACTCCCAGGGATCACACTTCCAACCACTTGGGCCCATCTGCGGTCAAGTACTGGATTCATCCCATAGCATCACTTTCTTCCCACAGTCGCCATTCGTGTCACACAGATGTAGCCGCGCCGCATCCAAGTCATCCACCAATCACAGTCCAATATCAACGCTAAGCCACAGAGGTGACGGTACGTCGTCGGCAAATTTCTGGAAACCGCCTCGTTTCAAAAGTGTTAGACCGTTCAGCGACTACATTCCGTACCCCATTTCAACACCAGCAGACAAGAACGTGAAACTCTCAGTCAGCAGCCAACCTAATAACGAGACAGAAAAAGATACGATGAAGAATGTTCCGTATCGTAAAGCAGTAGGCAGTATAATGTATCTAATGCTAGGCACACGATCTGATATGGCGTTCTATATACGTGAGGTCAGCCAATATCTAGTGAATCCTGCTATGGGCCGTTGTCCGTTATCTCAAGTATTTATCAGGAACGAAAGACTACGGTCTTCTTCTGGGAGGCTCGTCCGACATTACATTTGATAACCTAGCAGATAGCTTGACTGCCTAAAGTGACTCTGACTACGCCAACTCCCCCGACACAAGACGGTCCGTCGGCGGGTATGTGACTATGCTTACAGACAGTCCTATCTCATAGCTTTCAAGAAAGTATCACACCGTTGTGCTATCTACAACCGAGACTGAGTATATTTCCCTGTGTCATTGTATGCAGGAGATGATATTTCTCAAGTTCCTTTTCCATGAACTCCATGAATTAGGCTTTATCACAAGTCGAGCCAACCTCATACATGAGGACAACCAAAGCTGCATAACGATAGGCTATAATCCCGAACTTCACCGAAGATCTAAGCATATTCATGTAAGATACTGTTTGTGCAAGAGAAAGTTGAACGGCACGAGTACACCGTCGTTTACTGTAACACTAAAGAAGTGGTGGCTGATATATTTACAAAAGCACTAGACAAAAATCAGTTTAGAGAACTAAGGGCCAAACTCAGGATGTGATCCCTCAAAGCTCAACCCTCTAGACTGAAGTACCTTAGGCAGTTTCCGCGACACCGCATTTGTGGGCTGAATAGTCTTTGGTACATTGGGCCAAGTTCCTCCAAGAACACATACATATCGGTTTTCTTGAAATATGTGGCGGGGTCACACGAGCACCTTGCTTGAGGAAACGTGCTATCAAGAGTATACAAACTCTAAGTGAACGGCGGTTCACTAGTCCCTGGTCTGAGGGGACTGAAGAGAAAGCGAAGTTGCTGTGGTCACTAAGTATGCAGCAATGGGGTTTAGTGACTGCAGTTTGGAAGGAGAAGAAGTGGTGGTTGTGAGTGACATGTACTGACCAAGGAGAATTCCAGATTAGTAGTCTGCGGACTTCTAAGAATTGCTCGTGCATGAGTGCACACTCCTCATCGAGGAGATGAACAATAGTCAGACTAGGTCAACGGGGGTTTTACTGCTCGAGAAGCTTTCCCCTACACAACAACACTCGATAAACTCAATTCATTCTAAACTTCGACCTGACCTACTCAAGCAAGTGTTCTTTATCTATTCTACCCAACAACTACTACTTTCTAGTCTTATTGGATTCGTCGATTTGACTCAGAACAAGTAACATTGTGCTAAAAGAGACTGTAGTTTCTCTTAGGTTATGAGCCCAATACGGCTTTTGTGGTGATTCAAGTCGAGAATTAACATCAGAATGGAGTTTGGTGCTCTTCAAGGACATATACCTCGTGGTCAGCGTGGTGTCGCCCCGCAACCAGCTGTGAGAAAGGTTTCTGGTGGTGGAAAAGCGCCAAAATATGACGACGATGGTGGCTTTGACCTTTATCGAGCAAGGTTAGAATCCTACTTACGTCAGCGGGATTGTTGGAGAGTAGTTATTGGAGAAGAGGGACCTGACCTTCAAAACGTTGAGCTGAATAATCGTTTCGAGGAACGAAATCTGTTTGCCCGAGATGCATTGCTTTTTGGTCTACAATCGAAAGACGCTAAGAAAATCTGCAAACTGTCACGAGCAAGTGAGATGTGGGCGACATTCGTACGAGATAAGACTAAACGTGATTATGCGAACAGTATCCGTGTTAGAGCTAAACTGTATGGTGCTAGGTATGCAAAAGGGATGAATATGGATAAATATCTGGAGGACTTAGAAGATTCTCGCAGACAGTTGGAGAACATGAATGCACCAATTGATGATTCTGAAATGGCAAGTATCATCTTGACTGGAGTTGAAGCAACGCATAGAACCGTTGTTAGGATGTTTAATCGCGATGAAAACCCTCCGGATCTAAACAGAGTGCTGAATACCTTAAGAGGTGAAGCGGAAATGGATAAAGCAGAGGAAGAACGTCAAACAAGCACCAGTGGTAACGATGCAGAAAATCAGTTGATTGGATCAATGAAAACCCGTAAAGGCAAACAAGCTCGAAAAGGAAAACTACCAAAGAAGATTGGTAAAGGTAAGAAACATTATAAGGAAACGCGAAATTGCCATTTTTGCGGCAAAAAGGGTCACCTACAGGCTGTTTGTAAATTTCGATTGGCCGATTTGAAGGAAAAGCAGCAACAACAGAAACAAGCTGATGATAGTTATGTGGAAACAATATCGAAGTCAAAGCTAGAGAGAAAGAAGTCGTGCAGCATGGTACTAGTGAATCGGTGGTTTTCTAATCGTAACGAAGGCATTGGAATGATGAGCACCGTAGATACTGATGAGGACAATGGTTTGACTTCTTCATCAAATACATTTACTCAAGAGTGGATGCTTGATACTGGTACAGGAGTACACGTCTGTACGACAGCACCAGCGTTCGACTACCTGGAAAAAGACAATGATATGTCGTTTTTAGATTGGAAAGGTGGTTGTGCAAACTCTGATGGAGTAGGAATTGTCCGAGTAAGGGTATTAAACAGTTTAAGTACTATTGGTGAGATGATAATGTTGGAGTTAAGGGAAACACGATACTCGCCCAATGGACCTACACATTTGATTTCTCAAGAACGGTTGAAACAAGATGGCTGGGTGCCAACGATTCCTTACACAGACTGTCCAGAAGATAGAGTGATGTACTTTACGCACTCTGATCGTCCTGGAGAGCGATTGGCCTTTAGAAAGAGACGAGGACGGTATTGGTTGGATGTTTATCCTGCTCAAACGCATTCAACTATGGGTGCCGTTACTTCAAAAATGAATAATAGCAAGTTATTGTTGTGGCACATGCGGTTCGCTCACCAGAATATTGAAGCCATGAGAAAAATGGTGGAAAGAGAAATGGTGAAAGGAATGGACTCATTGACAGTAGCTGATTTTGAGAAGCCTTTTCACTGCCTTGCGTGCCAGCGAGCAAAGCAACGGCGTAAGGCATACAAACGGCAGCAAGGAAAAAGGAGTGTTTTGCCCGTTTAATGTCTGATATCAGTCCTGTAGGAGTATGGACACCAGGAGGAAACTTTTACTTCCAGCTTATTCAAGATGAAGCATCGCGATTTAAATGGTGTTACTAATTGAAGACGAAAGGTGAAGCTGATGAGAATGTAATGACGTTGATTCTACAACTGGAGAAAGATCATGTGATTAAAATGTTCTCATCCGACCAAGGAAGGGAGTTTATCAATAAAACTCTCGAGGCCTTTCTTCTTGAACATGGAATTGAACTTTTGACAACCAACGCGTACACCCCAGAGGAAAATTGCCTAGTTGAAAAACTGAATGGAACACTTATGAATAAAGTGCGCGCCATTTTGGAAGCGGCACAATTACCTTTCTGTCTATGGGGTGAAGTCCTTGGTTACGTGGTTGAAGTCGACAACATGAGTGCAACTAAACCACTCAATGGGATAACACCCTTCGAAAAGATTTGGGGCACGAAACCTGTAGTGTGTGATCTCCACGTGTGTGGATCTGTAGTTTTTCATCATATCCCGAAACAAAAGCGCAGAAACAAGCTAGAAATGCGTGCAAACCCCGGGATATTTCTAGGCTACGCAAAACGGTCACTTGGGTATCGAATTCTCGATTTGCTTACAGGAAAACTCATTGAGTGACGACGTCATATTTCACGAAGACATAGCAGCTGATCCTACGTATGTCAAGAACTTGATTGACAAGACTTACTTCGGTAAGATGGTAGAACTGCCAGCTACGGTTTATTTCGTTCAGCTATCCATAAGTCGTATACTTTCTGATGACGTCGTCATGGACGATACCAATCCCATGGATACAGATTATTCTATGGAGGGTGACGAGGTATTATACGATTCTGTGGGTGAACTAGACTCTGATAATGATCAGCACTTTATGAGCGACCCTAGTAGCAGTACGAGCGACAGTGATGATGTAAATGGCGTGGATGATGATGATGATGTTCATGATACCGTTACGTTTGACGACGATAGTGCGCAAGGTAATTCTGGAGGAACTCCTACTATGCAAAACAACCTCCGTGACGTATCCGATAAAACGACTAGTGATGATGCTAGAGCTAGTGGGAGAATAATACGATTGACAAGAACTCCAGCTTATTCGCCTTGTCGTTCGGCACCACTGCGTCGATCAACTCGCGCTCGTAGACCACCCAAACGCTACAGTCCGAGTCGATGGGCTATGGCTACATCCTTGGTACAGTTTATGATGATAGCTGTCGTGAGTGACTTGCTGAATCCTACTACTGTGCAAGAAGCATTTCAGTCTGAACATGCTCTGTATTGGAAACGTGCCATGGATGCCGAGTATGAATCACTGATGCGAAACAAAACTTGGGTCCTTGTTCCCAGGCCAAAGTCTACACGTTCAAAACCTGTCAATGTACTGCGCTGCCGCTGGGTTTTGGCTCTCAAACGAAATGAGAAAGGAATGATTGAGCGACACAAGGCCAGGCTTGCGGTAAAGGGTTTTAGACAAAAATACGGAATCGATTACTTCGAAACTTATTCGCTTGTGGTTCGTATCGAATTTGTGAGGTTAATTTTGATCTTGGCTCTACTTCTTGGGTTGGATGCAAGACAGATAGACTTTATCACAGCCTTTCTTAATGGAGTGTTGACTGGTGTAGAGATTTATATGGAGCAACCTGAGGGTTACGAGAATGGCACTGATCAAGTGTGTTTGCTCTTGAAGGGTCTTTACGGTCTTAAACAAGCATCGAGAATTTGGAATCAGACACTCCATAAGCATTTCCTAGAATTGGGGTTTGAGAAGTGTACGTTTGATGCAGGAATCTACTATAAGAAAGGTGACAAGAATATGATCTATGTTACCGTTTACGTCGATGACTTAGTGATAGTGGGAGAGACCGATGACATCAACAAATTGGTGAAAGAACTTGGCGCAACGTACCCACTGAAGGATCTCGGCCGTGTTAGATTTTTGCTTGGTATGGAAATCAACTTTGAACCTGGAAAAATGTTATGCATTTCACAGACTGCGTACGTAGACCGATTACTAGAGAAGTTTGGATTAACGGATGCAAAGCCAGTGAGATCGCCACAGATGCAAAATGAACCAACTTTACCAGTAGAAAAGAACTATGCTCTGATAAATGACCCCAAGCTACCATTTCGAGAAATGATTGGGTCCTTGCAATACTTGGTACATTGTACTCGTCCCGATTTGGCGAATGTTGTAAGGACACTTGGGAGATATGGCAGTGCACATACGAAGGCAACTTTCGACTTGCACAGCGAGCAATGCGATACCTGAAAGGTACGAGAACGATGGGTCTGGTGTATCGATTCTCAGATATTAGAAGCAGTGGAGTGTTGATAGATGCATATGCCGATGCATATCATGCGGGTTGTCCCGAGACAAGCAAGTCAGTAAGTGGTTGGGTTTTGCGATTGAATGGAAATGCATGGCATTGGCAAAGCAAAAAAAGCAAGGAAGTGTAGCAAATGACACATGTGCAGCAGAATTGATTTCAGCTCATAAGTGTACCAAAGAAATCAAATGGATACAGAAGCTATTGCGCGATATCAAAATGCCGCAGCAAGCAGATGCTACCCTGTTCTGTGATAATCAAAGTACTATTCATGAGGTGAAAAACAATGGCAATTCGCAGAATCAGAAGCACTTGGCTAAAAAGACGAGATCTATTGCCGAATGGGTAGAGCGTGGTAACCTTAAACTGGAATATGTGCCAAGCTCAGAAAATATTGCTGACATCTTCACTAAGGCACTAGGCCCAGCTGTATTTGAGCGTCTGCGAGATGAGCTCAATCTTGAGAATGTTAACGAAGCATGGGATAGCATCGACATTTCTTGCGGAGGAGATGAGAAGATGCGAGAGTGAATAGCCTCCAGCATACGAACAGTGAAGCTGTTTGGTTCTAGTATTTTCTTATTGATCTTAGTGGAGGTTTATCAGCATACGTTTGCGTGCCTACTGAGTCGGGTTGTGCATACGAAGCGAAGTGGGAGTAAGAGAAAGCGAAGTTGCCGTGGTCACTAAGTATGCAGCAATGGGGCTTAGTTACTGCAGTTTGGAAGTGGATGAAGTGGTGGTTGTGAGTGACATGTACTGACCAAGGAGAATTCCAGATTAGTAGTCTGCGGACTTCTAAGAATTGCTCGTGCATGAGTGCACACTCCTCATCGAGGAGATGAACAATAGTCAGACTAGGTCAACGGGGGTTTTACTGCTCGAGAAGCTTTCCCCTACACAACAACACTCGATAAACTCAATTCATTCTAAACTTCGACCTGACCTACTCAAGCAAGTGTTCTTTATCTATTCTACCCAACAACTACTACTTTCTAGTCTTATTGGATTCGTCGATTTGACTCAGAACAAGTAACATTGTGCTAAAAGAGACTGTAGTTTCTGTTAGGACTTAATAGCCAGTTTAGCTTAAGTTTTAGACTGATTTATTTATAGTTAATTAGGTCATTCGGCCTGTAATACAAATTACTAATTAACTATAATCTATCCTCAATATGCATATAAAAAGTAAGTCAAACGCTATTGGTTGGCCCTCAGCCACCAGACCTACGTGGCAGTAGTGTGGTCCACACCACCCACGAGTGAGTATCTAAAACGAATACTCACAGATGTATATCTACTTCTAGAGGCGGTACCCTTCTAGGGTACCCCTTCATCAAACCCAATTACATCCTCCCCCACTTTGGTTAGGAATCCCCCAACCAATGAGGAGTTAGGAAGAGAGTGCCGATCTCTTCCCTTTCCTTGTCGATACCCATCGACGAGCCGTCGTTGTGGCTTTACGGCTTTCATTAGGCCTTTTTGCACGTTCAAGACACCCCGAGGTTTCCACGTCAGCCTCCCAACGATGCCTAAGAAGGCAAGCACCCACGGCGCTTCGGTGCCTACCAAGTCCAAGACCGCGAGATCGAAAGCTGCTAAGGCCAAGTCGAAAGCCAAGGCCACTCCGCGCAAGGAAGCCCGCAAGGCGGCTTTCGAGGCAGCCAGCAATCATACCGCTGCTGCTGCCAAACAAGGAGGGAGCTCACCACGCAGTCGCTCGCGCTCCTTGTCGCCCGACGTCAGGCCGAACCCACGGTTCGCCAATCGGGACCATAGTCATGGTGCAGAGTCCCCGGTCTTTGATATCCCAATGATCACGAGATCAGAGCCTGACGGGGACTCTCCTGGATCCACCAAGGATCCAACTCCTTCGCAGGACGCTCCTGTTGATGATACGGAATCATCAGAGGCAAAGGCAGCTTCGACGAGCTCGCCTGTCACGAACCTTACCTTAGACGAAGGTAAGGCTCGATCCCAAGCTGCAAAATCAGCTTCTTCAGAACGGGCTGATGAGGGTGCTGCTGCTGCTTCGAAGCGCGCAGCCCCTGAGACCCCTCCTCCTGAGTCTGGCTTCTCAAAGGCTTATCATAGCCTATTCGACTCTTCTGACGAGGGTGAAGAGGAGGAGGCTACCAGTGAGCCCCAAGCGATCTCCAACGATCTCGGCAAGCAGCAGGAGCGCTGCCAAGCTGCTCAGCTGCAAGGCGCTCCTGCGCCTCCCACGCCGGTGTATCCTCGCGGATATTACCCACCGGATGCGGGGTCTGGGTGTCCTATGTTCTTAGAACACTTCAAGGCCCCTCGTGGTCTAAACCATGGGCGCACTTCACGTGGCGCCTATGAGCGTGCCTTGGTTCAAGTCGAACCACTCTTTGTCAATGACATAGAGGCCGCTAGGTGTGTGCTTCTTGCACCACACCGAATTCCTCTTAAGGAACTCACTAGTCTCCGGAAGAAACCGGAAGACCGTGGTGGGCTCTTCCCCGTGTGGGGCTACTCTTGGGTACAGCCCGAGAACACCACAACCCAGACCCAGGCAGAAGACCTGTTCTGGAGATGGGTTTCTCTAAAGAACTTCACAGTTCAGGAGTTGAAAGAACTCCGGGAAGATCGTTTGCTGTCCTATGTCTTGGACCAGCGAGATCTTCGTATTGAGTTTGCCCACTTAGTCGCTAAGCGGCAACTCCACTCCGTCATGGAGGGACTTAGACAGCAGTCTAAGTCCAGAGCTCAAGATGAGCGCGGGTACGGTTCCGTCAACCCAGGGACCGTACACCGTAAGGCGGCTAAGAAGCCGCGGACTACTTACGCCCCGGCTGTTGATCCCAAATCTCAACAGCTTTCGGGCAGTCAACCCGGAGCCGGTCTTCCGGCTCCCACGAGTTCTGTGACGAGGGGTAACCCCGCCACTTCACTAGCAGCTGGCGCTTCCCAGAGCGCCGCCGCTCCTGGACGACCCGCTCCACATGATAGTGGAGCTCGCCGTTCCGGTCAAGGAGGGCAGGAGGGGCTCTTTCCACTCGGTACCGTCATACCCTTCGTATGACTCTCGTGGGTACCAGCCTGTTTATCATTCTCAGGCTTCAACACCGGCAGCTCCGGTTGTCCAGAGGACTCAGCCTCGTTTGTATAGGTGTGCTCACACCTTGTGCTTCTCCGTCCGAGGAGAAAGACCCAGTGGTTCGTGATACCGCTTGAGACGCCCCACGTAGAACGTCGGGTGCGTCGCCATTGACTTTGGAAGGTCAATGGTATACGCCGCGCCATGTCTGGCCGGGACCGCAAAGGGTCCGATGAAGCGGTGCTTCAACTTGTTGCTCTCTACAGAGCTAACCACCTTTAGCGGTAGGTTTTTAGTGTTTAACAGGTCTAATTCACCTTTTGTAAAAACATTTCAGTTTCCTCTACTTGTTTTGTCAGATTATTCCTTTTGTTTGTCGTGGGCTAACGCCATTGCGTCTCAAACCCGACTGATTAACGTCAGCCTGTCGTCTATAAACGACGCAATTGTCTTGGTAAAGACTCGGGCTCAATACCTGAGACCAGGGAGGAAAAGGCTTTCCGAGCCTCTCCCCCACTTACGATGGAGGCATCGGTGCCTCCCCGCAAGGTTAGCGGCACCTGGGGGTGTCGTAACCCATTCAAATAGAACGGGTAAACCCCGTTGATGCGTGTACAGCATTGTTGAGTGTAAACTCAACCATAGGAAGCTGGTCCGATCAGGACCGAGGTGCCTCAGCACAGATACTGTGAAGAATAGCTTCGAGCACGCGGTTGATGCTCTCCGTTTGAACATACGTCTGTGGATGGTCCGCAACTGACATCGTCAACTTAGTTCCTAATAACTGGAACAGGGTGTCCCAGAACGCCCCTGTGAAGCGTGGGTCTCGATCAGACACTATGGTCTCTGGTAGACCATGATAGCGGAACACGCTATCTAGGAACAGCTGTACAGCTTGTTTCTCGGCGACCTTGTCACGTACTGGAGTAAGATGCACCATCTTGCTCAAACGGCAGACAAACACCAATATGCCGGTGTTGCCCTTCGGCCGGTAGGCCGAAGACGAAGTCGAGACTCATCGACTTCCAGCAATCCGCTGGTACAAGTAGGCTCTGCAGTGGAGCCGAGGCGTGGCCCGAATGCTTCACCCTCTGATATGTTTCACATGTCTTGACATAGTGTGCCACCCACTTGTACATGCTGGGCCACCAAAATGCCTGAGAGACCGTTTGGTAGGTCTTCTCTCGGCCAAGATGGCCACTCATCGGCGCATCACGCGCCTCTAGAAGTATGTCATACTTCATATCCTCGGCGTTTGGAACGACAACACGAGGAGGATCTCTAGGGTCTACTCTGTAGTGGAGTAACCCTTCGGCCAGCTCATAACGATGGAGCTGCGCCCGCTGTCGAGGCGAAAGCCTGTCGACTTTGGCGTCCTTGCCATCGGACAAGAACTGCGCCAGTAGCGTGTAGTTCTCGTCCTCCTGATACGCTAAGCGTATCCGATCGTACTGATCGGTCGTGACCCGACTGACATGAGCTAGCTCATAGTCAGGTCGACGCGACAATGCATCGGCAAGCACGCTGAGCTTGCCCGGCTTGTATTCAACGCGGAAGTTGGATTCCGCGAAGAATGGCAGCCACCTCGCCATCCGCTGCGACAGATGCGGCGGGTTGGTGGCAGTCCGCAAGGACGCGTGATCAGTATAGATCACAAAGGGCCTCGTGCCCAAGAGATGAACTCTAAACTTGACAAGAGCGTACTTCATCGCAAGTAGCTCCTTGTCATGAACGGGATAGTTCCGTTCGGCAGTCTTCAGCTGCCTGGACTGGAAGGAGATGACACGTTCGTGTCCTTCATCGTCCTTCTGCAACAGCGCACAGCCTATTGCATAGTCAGAAGCGTCACAGACGACGTTAAATGACTTGTTCTCGTCCGGTAGAGCCAGGACTGGCGCTTGCTGTAAGCTCGCCTTGATGCTGTCGAAAGCATCCTTGTGCTGTCGCTCCCAGACCCAGTCGGCATTCTTCTTTAAGAGATCCGACAAGGGTCGAGCAAGTTCAGCGTACCCTGCGCTGTACTTGTGAAGATAGTTGGCTAAGCCCAACCACTTCCGGAGGTCCTTCTGTGACCTCGGCGTCGGCCAAGCCGCTATGGCCTTGGCCTTCCCTGGATCAGAGCGTACGCCGACCCTGCTGACAAAGCAGCCGAGGACTTTTATCACCTCAGCTGCAAAGACGCACTTATCGATGTTGGCATAGAGCTTGTTAGCTCTCCTGACCTCAAACACTCGGCGGAGGTGCTTCAAATGCACCTCCATAGCCGTCTGGCCGACTTCGGTACGGCTATGGACGAATATATCGTCGAAGTACGTCTGAGCGAACGTACGCAATGGTCTAAACAATTGTGTGACCAAGCGATTGAACATCGCTGGGGCATTTGATAGCCCCTGTGGCATCACTAGCCACTCCCAAAGCATCCCGCTCGGGGTGCTCACTGCGGTGAGAGGAATGTCACTCTCCCGCATCAGGATCTGGTAGTATCCGTCTACCAGATCCAGGGCACTGTACAGCGTACAGCCCGACATGTTGTTCAGCAACACATCCTTGCGAGGGATCGGCGTCTGTGCCGGTACCGTCCCATTGTTCAGCTTGTTGTAAGCGTGAACCAGACGCCACTTCCCGTTCAGTTTACAAACGCAGATGGTTGGCGTCGAGTGCGGGGACTTCGATTCTCGCACCATGCCCGACTTCGCCTTCTCGGTGAAGAAGACATCTATGACCTCGTACTGCTCGCGAGGTAGAGCCCACTGCCTCGCGACACAGTACTTTGTGCCAGGCACGAGGTCAATCTCGTGCCGAACTCCCCGATCCGGCGGGAGTTGGGATGGTGGGTGTTTCGACACCACATCCGAGTATTCCTTCACGAGTGGATACACTGGATCCTCCGGGTTCTTGAGAATCTCGGAACCCAAGCACGTTGCGCGCTGCTTCGTGAACCCCTCCAGGACGTCCTCGTCCATTACGGAGGAAGAGTTCAAATCTTCAGGAGAGGTCTCCGGCTTTAGGAGCACCATCTCCGCGGTATCTCCGGCTTTCAACTCGGCCAGGAAGTCATTGATGGACTGTTCCTCGAGGTTCAGCAGTGCTGACATCTCAGGCAGTATCTCCAAAAGGACGGTGAATGCCTTCCCTTGACGTCCGGACACGCCGTCGAAGACATGGCATTGCTCTACGACCGGCGTGCCGGTGGAGTCTCAGACTCCGAGTGTAGTACATCGTTACCCACGCTAGAGACGCACGCTGCACTCTCATTCTTCTTCTTGGTCTCTTCGACCTTGCGGGGAATTATGTTACCCACGCCGGAGGCGCTCTCAGCGTCCTCCTCAACATCCTCAGCTGTTTGCGGAACTACGTTACCCGCTTGCGGAACTATGTAACCAACACTGAAGACATCTTCAGCGCTCTCGGACCAATGTTACCCGCCTGGTCAGTGCCGTCCAGCACCGCCACAGTCAAAGCCCATACGGCACGACAACTCTCAGCCTTGGGACTTGCCGTCGTGGCAATCCCACACGCTTGGCAATGAGCCTTATTCTCACGACCGGTTGCGAGGCTCATCGCACCACCTTCGTTGGTGTCAGCAACTCCCAACCCTTCTTCGGGCGCATTGGTGCCTTGGCGTCCCTCTCTGTCGCTCCAGTCCCGAACAGATGTGGGAAAATTACTCATCAATGCTCTGTCAGAAACTGCGGGCCGGCTAGCTCGAGTGGCCTTACTCCACCAATCGATCAAGAGCTCGCGTTTTCGAGCCACGTCATGCCCAGGATCACGTCCTAGTTGTATGTGTCTGGAACAAGGAACAGCCCGTGCTGTCAAAGTCCTCAAACTTTACAGCCAGGTCCATCCAGGCCCCAGGTACGTTAACCACCGTAGTAGCGGCCAGTCATACCAAGGCGACCCTTGCCTTCGCTCTTCACGCAAAACTTCGGCAAACTTGTCGCTATTTCGTGCGACCGTCTTGCGTAGAGCAAAGTTCGTCGACGCCCCAGATTCAATGAGGATTCTGATGAGATCTCCATATTCCTGTATACTCGCGTGTACCACAAGCGATTCACCGCTGCTCTTCCTCGTCTCGGCTGTCAGGGGATAAGTCTCCATGGTGTGCACAGTCCGCACCCCTACCATGTGGTCTTAGATCTTCCCAGTAGGGCATACCGTCCTTACTGGTGACACATCTCCCCTGGCTTTTGGGTCGTGGCTTCTGCCACGGGCTCCTCGAGCACCTAGGTTTGGAAGGGAACTTCCTTGCCTTCCCACAGGGGAGGCACGATGCATGTGCCTGAGCTTCCCACATCCGTAACAGCGGATGGATCACCCTGCACTGTGACTGTTGACGCATTGCGGCCTTGCCACACCGACGTAGGAGCGCGAGCCTGTCGGTGCCTGTAGGGCGATCTGGATCGCCTCCTCCATAGTGTTCGCATGCACGCGGAACAACTGTGTGCGGGATGGGCCCACCTTCAGGCCATCCATGAACACTGTCACCTTGATGAGTTCAAGTACGGGGTTCCCTACCAGAGATGCAGCGAGTACTCGCATCTCTTGGATGTACTCATGCAGCTCACGCTTCCCTTTTTATAGGCAAGGAAGCGCGAGCGCTGGTGATACTCATAGTTTGACGAGTGAAGGCGGCTCTGAGCTGTTGACACAGCTGAGCCCAGGTTGTGAAGCAACCCGGCGACGTCGCCTCGCGCGTGTACGGCTAGGGCTTCGCACGACCTCCCAGGTTGGACAGGGCGAAAGCGATGAGATCGACGAAGCCTTGGACGACGTCACCATTTTGCATTATGAATAAAGCTCCTACTCAAACATACCACCTTTTATTTCACTTTGTCATTTATCCTGCTTCTACTAAATAGTAGACCGTACTGAGATCGGGCATATCGGTTAGTCAAAGGTTACCCCCCCCAGCAGCTTCCCACGCGACGACCAGCCCCTGCACGACTATTTTAAGAGTTTCCTGTTATGAGATCAAATGCTAAATCTTCACTCCTTAAACATGTGGGTTGTTCACATTTTGCAAATTTATCACGCCCACTATACTCTAGCGGAGGTACCCTCGACCAACTTTCAATTAATACTGGTTCTATATAAGTGTTTATGTTGATACAGTGTTTGATACCCACCGTAAACAATACTTAGTCACTTTATTTACAGTGACTTATTCACTATAAATTGAAATAAAGTCCCCACTAATGCGTTAAGTTCAGCAAAGTGCACTTCGTAAGTACTGTGAGGGCTAATCAGTACTTATCTAAATTATGGAAATTCCTCGGCGATATCTGTTTATCAACAGATATTGTGCTTTCTACTCAAAATTTCTGTGCGCGGTTCTTCAAATCGACCGACCAGCAATCGCGCAAATTCTTTATTAGCATTATTTATGCTGATAGCTAGGCACAGCTCGTTGTCGCTGGACGAAGGCCTACACTGCCGACGTCCAAGAACAGTGGCTACGACGTTAACCAGTAGCCGATGCGCGCTGTCACGGAGGCCACCGGCGCCGATTCCGCCTTGGTCAGCGTCAATGTCACCCGCACCTCTGCGGAGGCCGCCACAAGCGCCTCGGTCTCCACTCTGGCCTCGACAAGCGGTGAGTTCACCATCGTGCCATCGGCGGGTTTCTTGTCGCAGAGTACCCCAGACGAAGAAGCAACAGAGCCTCACCAGACACCACCAGCACGTCGACGTCCCTCGCGAAGGACACCATCGTCAAGTTCGTCTTCAACGGCGCGTGTTTCACCGTATCCATTGCGTGCACGCACACACCCACAAACCGCCTCTACTCCAGCGGCTTCTGGCAGCCGTCTACCGCGCGTCTCTCTCGATGCTTCGCCGAACGGTACTGTCCAAGGCATACTGCACTTGGTTGTGGACGGGATCTTAAAGAGTACTGTCGGACGGCGGGATATGACTGGCAAAAAAACGCAGGGCTTTCGCTGCAAATGGTGCCTCATTTGATGATATCATGCACCAGCTATGGGAGAAGTTTAGTGGTAATATCAAGGGGTAGGCTACGCTAGTAAACGAAACTTGGTCGGTTGAAACGCCGACGGAAGCATCCTGGAAAAGTGTAATGCATTAAAACCAATGGACGCATTGTGCCAGCAGCAAAATCTCCACATCTTTGGAACAAGTGGGTGGCAACACAACGCAGCGAATGAGATAATGCGCAATCTTGATCGTTCCACCTGAGAACGCGCTGTCTTAGACGCGCGACCACCCCGACTAGAGCGTTATCTTAGCCCTGCCGATGGACAAGTCTACGAACACTTGACGCGTCTTACTAGGTCGATACGAGTGGGACTGGATACGATAAATTTTGCGCTTGTGGATAACGCGGAGCTACAGCGAGACTGGGAGGCCTTCGGACGCCGTCTGGAATGCCAAAGGCGAGCATTGGAGGCGCGAAAGGAAACTCTCGAGTGTTACCTTGATAATATTCCTCTACCTACAGCTGCTGAGGTGCATGATCCACTTCCAACAATGTCAAACATTGAAGACGCAGACCATCAAGAGTAGGGCGTGAAGAGCAGATATTTTTTATTTTCTTAGCATTAAAAATCATCAATTTTCTCTCTTTATGAAACCTAATATTTCTGCTTCTTCATTCTGTTGGGTTTCACTGCTATTACGCCTTCCACTTCGCTGTGACTCTTTTGACAGCGGCCGCGAGGGGTCAAAATAGCACTGACTCTTCCAACCACAATGATCGAAAACCTTTGACATGTCGAAGCCCACATGACGCTCAAATGTTTCAACTACAAAGGGGAGCACATTATTGCCACTTGACTCGTTATAGTGCTTGATGTACCCAAACATAAACTCAATGGGATTGAAAAATGGGCAGTAAGCTGGCAGGAATATCGGAACGATTCCGATGCTACGTAAGAATTGAATAATTTCTGGATCGCGACGAATAGGAACACCGTCCAAAATCCAAAGAGAGTTGGAGCCAGGATACTGACGGACGTGACCGCGGGCTGAGTACGCAAAGTCACGACACGATTGAAAAAACTTGACTCGATCAAACGTTACTTCCGTATAGTACTAATCTATGATGCCATTGACCCCATAAATGCCAATACTGAAGCCCGTGGTTTCCCTTGAAAGTCGCCGCGAATTGCAACGCTCTGTCCTCTGAGCGAATATACTCGTTTCCGCATCATTCCGCGATTGTCAAAAGATACATCGTCAAGAAAAATAATGTTGCTGTAGAACCAGTTGATATGGCTAAGCTCTTCAACAAATCTAAGCACTTCCTGTTCTTGATATGCATAGCACGTCTCTCAAGAACCTTTCTGGTAAGACCGCCCTCGTGAATTATCTGCCACACTGTTGACGTTGAAATGCTCACTTGATGTGCTCGAACAAAAGCGTCACGAGCTTCATCCAAGTAAGCTAGCGGTTGCTGGGCATAAAATTCAAGCAACCACTTCCTGGGCTCCACTGTAAATTTTCTTGTAGCTCTGGAATCAGCTCGCTGGTAGGTCCCAGTCCGCTCGTAGACGGTTATCCAATTTCCAATAGTCCTCACAGTCTTGCGGTAGATGTGCGCAAGCTGCACGCGAGTATCCAAGACAATAGAACCCGTAGAGACAGTGAAACACTGGATTCGGTGGGTATGCTGCCGTGTTACTGCTTCTTCTATCTTCAAAAGCCAACTCTCAGTGCACTGAAGCTGAAGAGAAATGTGGATTTGTGACCAACCAGCGCCAACTGTGGATTCGGTATGGGATTCAGCTAATATCGCCTTTCTAAAGTATGCCGCCTGTTTATACACCGATATCGCCTTTCTAAATGTACCTAAAGTGTTAGTGCTCAAGTTTTTTGCGTGGATTGCTGCTCAGCGCCATCAATGTACATACCTCCGTCTTAACCATCGCATTACATGCATCGCGATCCGCGTATCCCATAACATAGAAGGTGATAGATAGCTTATGTAAGGAGACGATAGGACAATCGAATGCCTTTGAAATACGATATAGCGCTGAGGCTTGTAGTCTAACTGACCAGAAAAAGTAGAAATGAAAGTGAGTTCATGTTAGTTAGTCATTGCTAACTAGATTCTCTCCCCATGACTCAGCGCCGTTAAACACGCAAATGATCAAGACAGAGTGTTTATCTCGGATACCTGGCTGAGTCAGCAAACCGGTGTCTTCAATGCGGTAGTGCACACCAGGCTCCTTTCTGTTGTGTTGGGGAAACTTTCTTCATATTCGTTGAATACATCGCTTGAAGACTTGATATCGAATCCCACGTTTGGGCTTAGCGCGGGTAGCTCAGGGGTATTCGGGTGCAAAATACTTGTTACCGGTTGAGTAGGGGTTTTGCCACAAGTTGTTTTAGTGTGTTAGTGTTGGCTTGGATGTTCATGTTTAATGGAGGGGGCTCAGGAGTATTGTGCCGCAGAGTTGTTGGAACAGGTTGTACTGATATTTCAGCATCAACTTGATGCTGCGTGTCAGTTATGACTTGGTCGTTCTTGTCGTTCAGTTTTATATGTGACATACCAGTTTCTGGGACGTTGGATGCTCGTATCGTAGGCTCCGCTCGCAATTTTGTCACTCTAGATACTGGCGAGATGCGACTCGGAGTAAACGTATGAAGGCCATAACCCCCCAAAACATCAGGATAAATAAGGCACGAGTCGGAACTGAGCGTAATTTCCTCATTAGGCGAATTGATCGTATTCTCCACATTAATATCAAGGTAGGATCAAGGTCGTGTTAGAAAGAGTTACTTGCTTCAGGTCTGGAAAATAGCGAGTGTCAGCATTTAAAAGCATAACGTGGCAGCACTTAATCATTAAAAGTGATTTTGCAACTTATGCAGATCGGTGTGGCTCATGTGCATGTTCCCCCGGATGGTGTATTTGAAACCGTATGATACGATTTGGTGTTTATGGCCTCCCAAAAAATATGCGACAGATCTATCCTGGTTGCGCATCACCTCTGTCCTAGGCATTTTTTCTCTCTTTGTTTACCCCATTTCATACGTCATCATACCTCCGAAGATATAGCAATAGGTAATTGAGTTTTCAGGCTTCCAACGGCAGAAATAATAAGCATGATGACCAACGTAGGACCGGCAATTGCAGCGAAGATGAAACAATCCACAGTAAAAAGAGCGAATTTCATTATTAGACAAAGAAATCAGTGTACTAAACCAAGGTTATGTACAGAGATTCTCCTAGTCTAGGGGACATTTCTATCAAATGATGAGAGCCCTAATCTCCAGGAGTCTCATTGGTATTCGGCCGTTTTACATGAGGTCAATGTGTACTTCAATACTACTAGGTATATTTTATGTCGTTCCTACTGTATATCTTCAGGATTACGTCATTGCTGCAATGATGTAATCTGTACCCAATTTGACCACACGTCCTTTCGGGATCCTCACGCCATCGTAAGACGAGATGATTGTGCTGTAAACATGTGATAGCTCCCCTCCCTATAAAAGTGCACCATCCCATACAATATGACGTCGAAGTGGGGCGTTGCGATAGTGCCCCATTGTTTAACAACGCCTCATTTTCTACGTACCCCACTTCACACATTAATTTACTTTTTTTCTTTAATTAGGAGTAAATATTCTTAAAAATAAGGTATTAAGGATCTAGTCATAATTAGAGTGAAAATGGTGAACCTTCACTTATCCTTTAATAATATCCCTACGATATACTCCACCTTAAGAGGGGACACTAGCACAGGTTTATAGTGCATGTATATGCGATTCCCATCCTGGATGTACTAGTATTCATATGATAAACTCGCTCTCTTGTGTCGTTACCGACATAATGTATAGTATTCGTTGCTTTCATCGAGATAGGCCGTATGAACAACGAAATGACAATGGACTACAATACTGTGCAACATAAAAGTAGGAAAGAAGTTTTCAGCACTCTTCACTTCAGAATTGACCATCCAGCGCACAGTATATTTACAGCCACGTCGTCACATTACTCGAAGTCACCATGTATCAACGCAACTTCCTGGTACTTCTTGTAGTCACGATCGGGGTATTCATTGCAGAATCGACATTCGCCACGAGTATCGCAGGAAATACTAAGGTGACAGGAATGGAAGGCGATGCTCCCGACCCTGAGGCCGAGCAGAGGGGACTAAAATGGACGTCTTTCAATGGAATCCAGAAATTCATTTCAAAACCTTCCAACATCGATACGACAGTGCAAAACAGCCCGGGTATAGCCAAAGCGATTAACAACCCGCGATTCCGTCAGATTTCCATGGAACTCGGAAAGCAGCCAGGTCTACTACAGAAATTCAAGAATATGCCTATCCTCAAGAATCTCGCAACTCGGTTACGAGGAAGCTCAACTCAAATTACGACGAGGCAAGTCACAAATATCGGATATGTTGCAGTTAAGTCACGTTCTTCGAGCGTATTGACAAACTTGTGGATAAGGTGGGGTTCTGTTTTTCTATTAGTTCTTGGCTTAATCTTCTTGACCACAATTGTCACTGTGGTTAAACCCACCATACATTTGTAGTAGTTTACATACGTGAAACGGTGGCATGCACGATAAAACAATAAGTAGTACTTGCTTTCCGCATAGTGTTTGTACCTAGAGTATTCTTGGAAGTGTTATGTAAGTAATTTTTTAAGTTAGAAATGACGCACCGACCAAGGATGTGATTCTTGGTGTTCCATACTACTAACGAGATATCCAAGGAGTCCACACTGTTGCCCAGAGAATCATTTGATCCATCTTGTATTTCTTGGAGGGATGTTCACAGAACTCATAGCCAATTGCTCGCTAAGTAGTCGCATTTTAGAGTTACTGAGAGGCGCAGCATTATTGATTTCTTCAATCTTATCGTGTCTTTCAATTACCCGAAAGAGCACATCTCCGTTTTGCTGTTCACTTCTTCTATCGAAGAGTTCGAAAAGGTTAAGAAGCTTTTTAAAAGCTACATTCAGCAATTCCCTCGACTTTCGGTGATTTTCCGCAACGATTTCGTGCAAAATAGACTGACTCGTGGTAATCGTCACGAAGTCAAACCCCAAGCCAAATGATCGCACGATATCGAAATTACGCTCTGTTGTTGACAATGGAGGCATGTCATCAGCATGTGCTATTGGTCGATGCGGACGTCAAGGTCATCCCGGCACATCTGCTCGACAAGATGGCTTTGTCAGGTCTCGATATCGTAACACCCGTTTGCTTCAGTAATTTCAGGAGTCAGTGGATCAATTACGACCAGAATGCATGGGTTGGTCAGCGTCGAGTTCGACCAGCAGACCAAAGTGGTGATGACTTCATGTCTGTCCAATAAAAGTAAAGCTCCTCGATAAAGTTGACGACAAATCGAAGCCTTATGCACCACTGGACTCGGTAGGAGCGACAATGTTGTATGTACGTGCTGATGTCCATCGACAAGACGTGATATTCCCGATGCACTACGTATTATCGGCAGTGAATAGGGTCGAGAAGGCTACGACGGCATTGAAGCAGAAGGTCGTGTTACACTGCACACTTCCTGGGTTTTAAGTGTTGGGGAATTGTGAACGAGAGTATCCAGCATACAGATGAAGTTTGATGTAGAACAACTTAACTCGCGGTTTATCAAACGCACGTTTCGCACTTCTTCGTTGATCTCACGCGAATAAATAAGTACTTAGCGTGTTGGTGATGATACCTTTGTGCAGGCTCGATACCGTATCAAGGACTTTCCCTGGTGTAATGTGGCCAAATTGTACCTCTCGACCATCGAATACAGACGAGATGTAATTTTAAGATCAAGCAGCCAGTTTTCGTGCCTTGATCAAGTAATGATGTGACAAAACGGATGATGGACCAGTGGTGCACGAGGTGGTGCCACCACCTCGTTATAACTCTTGCAATCATCCATAACATCGCTCAGCGATCAGACCAGCAATTCGATGAGCTGAACACGTAGGACATGACAAGGCTTGCAACTGCTCGATTATATCATGCAATCTAACGGATTTTACCGAATAGTATCCGGACTACTATTTATTAGAACCCCCCAACAAATGATCGGTTTTGACGAGGGGGGTACTATATGGGTGGGGGCTTTTAAATAGAAGACGGTCGCTTTAACCTGGAAGGTAGTAGTAAAGATCGACTGAAACAATGACATGAAACCTAAACGAAGTATATTTTAAGAGCAAAATGCGTAGTAATATGAAAGTTTGTTGAGCATGGAGTGGACTGGAGCGTCATTTGCGGTGGATGGTACGGCTCTTCAACGCTCTGTCTATCACCTTTTCTGGCTCACGGAGGGGAAACACAATGGAGATCTGTGTCTGGAATGGCTCCCATATGCCGAATTGAAAACTTTACCGGTTTATGGGCCGGATGGTACATTGATAACCATCTCCACGGCGTTCAGATTGCTTTGCTCAACAGCAATTTACCTGAAAGATATTTTACGTTTCGAACTTATCGGCAGAGGACATATCAATTTCGTGTTTTATGCGGTGTTGAACGAAGCCAGACAAGCCCAAGCGAAGACACTTGTGGAGGTCCTACTTGCAAACTTCCCCAAGCTCCTCTCCAGTACGGGTTCCGGTGCGGAAGTTCGCTATTCCACAGATCCGGGGGATCAACCAACAACCACGAGACTTGAAGGCACAGCACGGCTGATGGCACATGTAGAATTGGGATTACAGAGTGCTCCGATAGTTTTCCCGGTGACAAGTCATCTTGGGCTTACTCGCGCCTTAACAGACCGGCTCTCCCCGGAGATACGAGTCAAGCGCATTCATCCACATCCTCGCCTCACGCGTATGGTGTGCCTCTAGGCTGGTAAACGGCGTTGGCCTCAGACTCGGAGTTACTACAAAGCTAAGATCGGCGCCACAAGTCGTCGTAAGGGTCTTGCCTCTGCTGAACGACGAGCTCGGAAATGGGAAAAACTAAGCGAGGCAGCGGCCACAGGACTCGGAGATCTCGAGTGGCGACGTCTACGTAGGATTATTGGTCTTAACCCTTGGGGAGAACACATCCTTTTCAGGCTCAAGCATCATGCTTTCTCGATTTACGATCCCCGACGCCAAGGTGTTGGCTGCCCACATTTAGATTGTGTTCGCGTCGTCGATGTTGATTTATACCATGTCTTTTGGAAATGCCCGGGGGCAGTTTCCTTACGTGATATTTTCCTGGCAAGATGGGCCGCACTCGGGCTCAATCTGGATGACATTGAGACGGCAATTTTTGCTCTTCGGTTACCTCGTGTTCCTCCTGGGGTTTGGTCTGTGGCTGACACTGAGTATCCTCGGTTAAATCGACAGGAACAAGTTTTGCTGACGGAATGTATCGAGATTCTTGCTGAAAGTTACTGGAGGCTGGGCGCTGCACTTTATTTTCATGCGGTGTGGCGATGGAGGGTCTCACACTTTGACCCGCTTAATGAAGTCAGTAGTACACACCACCATGCGCTGTTTCACACACGTTTACGCAGTGGTTATGCCACGATAGACTTACACGTTCAGGCGAAGACTGATCGCGTGGCCATGGCACGTGCTGTCAAGATTATGCGTATTGCATTGCACTCAACCTGGTTTCCAGCAGTGAGCTTTAACGTGACTACCACGCATAAGTACTTACTTATTTTTGATGGGGGTTCTCGAGGCAATCCCGGTCCGGGGGGAAGTGGAGTTTTTGTTGCCCGACTGGGATCCACTCTTGACTCCTATCAGATTTGTTGGTTCGCCAGTATGCCGCATGCTTCTCGACATACGACGAATAATACTGCAGAAAACCTTGGTCTTCTCGTTGGGCTTAGGGCTTGCAAGGTCCACAATTGGACACCCCTGCATGTAGTTGGCGATAGCTTCATGATTATCCGTCAACAACGCACACGAGTGCCTCCGCGAGCAGCACATCTGAAGCAACTTTATTGGCAGTCCCGTCGAGATGTTGATACACTACGTGTATTATCGTGGACCCATCATTTACGCATGTATAACAAGACGGCAGATGCGCTAGCCAACAAGGCAATGGACTCCCATTCGAGCACTCAAATGACTTTATCACATTTGGGGAATCCTTCCGTGAAATGGGACTCAGCTCTCGCGCTCTCGGCAGGTGACATTGGTCACTGGGTCGCGCGAAACACCTCAGAGGTTCTCTCGAGACCCGAGAACGGCGCGGTGTAAGGCTCCAGACCGCGTCTCTACTAGTATATAGTGGAGCCAAAGACAACGTATGATATAGAGGCATAGGTTGGTACGGACATAAGGTGACGTTAGCAATAATTGGCATCAATGTACCTCACTTCGAAACGAAACGAAACGAATATGAAAGTTTGTCTCGCTCCGCTCGCGTTTGTGACCCACTACGAATGTCCTTACGTCTTTTACAATCTTACGCGAGTCTTTCTTGTGTTTCCGTATCACGAGGGGAGGTAACTTTACACCATTTGCGGTTACCGCCAGAACGGCAGCGACGCGCATGGAGGCAAACCCTGTTGACTTCACCCCAACATGGCGGCTCCCACGTATATCCACAGTTTGCTCGCGTGCGTCTTCGAAATACACTGCTGTCTTATCCATTAACATAGTATGTGCAAAGTTGTAGTGAGTTTTTTTCTCGCTTAGGAACTTCATATAAGATACAGCACGATCAACGAGCTGATCATCGGACAATGCCGTTAGGTTCGCCCGACGACGGAGGGACAGATCGTTACGATTCATGAAATTTGAAACCCAGTGCGCTGATGCTTGTAATGAACATACAGGAGAGTCGTCCACTTCGTTGTATATCTGTAATGCTTGAATACCAATCCACTCCCTTGTTACTTTCTCCTTCCTTAACCTGCGCAGGACAATAGATTCAAGCAAAATATCTTCGAGTTCGCCTAGGGTTTTCTTTCGCCCACCACCTGCTAGACGCATTTGGTGTGGTTTAGCTGCCCATATTTCTTCGCGTTTACGCCACCAGCCCCTCACTGTTCCTGGATCTAAGTTCCATCCTTGAACACGAAAGTGTGCCACCGCACGAGTTGGTATACCTTCACCAGCAGTGTTGATCCAGTCCAAGACTTCCTTCTTCTTGCACACGGGGATTCCGCTGCGTCTCGTCGTCATCGTGGAAGCGGAAATGAGCTAGTGAGTACAAACTGCAGATATCAGACACCAGTCCGATGTGAGGACGACTGTGCTCGTCTTCGAGAAATTATATCTTTAGATTACTATGTATAAGACCGGGTTTGTATATAATTTCTAAAATTAAATAATACACCGGGTTTCTAATTGATACAGGGCTTATATTTTCTGACGGGTAAATCGAAATCGATACCGGGCTTTTAATTCATACAGGGCTTGTAATCGGTAAAATCCGTTAGATCATTACAATACTGTGGTGACATCTCATACGTCAACACCGTTGAGAATAGGAAATGTCAAATTCCGACACCTGTGCCGGTGCTTGGCAAATGCTGTTTGGTTGATTTTCTGGATTGTGACTGGCCTAGGTCTGGCATCTTTTTCGAAATGGTCTGCTCCGCGGTGGGATCTAATCTGGGATCGCACATACGGCTTCGAGATATTTTCGTTTTGTATTACCAAATGAGTGCAATTTGTTTACCGATACGTCCTCCCTCACCCGGACGCGGGCGGTCTTAGAGCAACACGAGGCAGCACGACACCTCCATCCGTTGGGGTAGCTGTGACAACCAATTCTCCTGTAATGGTACGATCATTTTTCTTTCCTTGCTTTAGTGCTGAAGACTTGGCAAACCTAATTCAGCCAGTGCAAGAACTGCAGAATCACCCGTTGATACAATTGGGGTGCCCTCAAGGCCGCCTGCATCACACGCTCTCGCAGCTTCGTTTGGCTTCGCCGGTGTCTCGTACCGGTGGTGCATGATGTAACGCTGAGGTTTTTCTTTGGAGACTTTTTCGTTGGTTCAAGACTATACTTAATGCGAATAATATATCCGAATGCGCAGCTGTGTCCGAACAACGTGCGATGCTATTGAAACAACAGAACACTGGTTCTTTACGTGCCCGTTGCTAACGCCAATGTGGTAAACACTCTGGCGTCCGTGGAGATTGATATTTCAAGTCAATTTGAAGTGGCAGCTGTTGCTGTTCGTTTCCTATATCGCTAGAGAGTGGAGGTGCGATCACGAGATCCTGTTGCTTCTGTGGAAAATCCACACTACCATTGTGTTTCACGCCACTTGGCGACTACGCAGTGACATTTACTTTGGTGTAACACAAGCGGTCGCACCAACTATTGCCAACTTGCATTCTTCCTTCCGAAGTCATTTTTTGCCCCGTCATTCGTCAGATTGGAATATTGACGGTGAGGCGATAAACCGAGTACTAACTCGTCTGGTATTCGAGTTAAATGCTGAGCAGATGACCCCTAACTTGTTATCACACTAAAGAATATGGATACCGCGAAATTAGAATTAGCTTAGTACGGTTCTGCCAGTCAACCAAGAGGGTTTTGGAAAAGATGGATTTAGGAGCACAAGGTAGTGCCTGGGCCAAGGGTGCACAGAATCAGCATCCTGAACAAATCTGGCAAATCGATGGCGTTTTAACGGATTATCAAAGATGGGCATTATACCGAATATGCACCAGGACATTGAATTTATACCATGAAGGTTGGCCGGAGAATCGTCAGTGTACATATGAGTTGTGTACCACGAACAAAGAGACAATTGAACACATAGTCTGGGAATGCTCAAGAGCCCAAAATGTTTGGCAAGAATGGCTCCCTAAAATGGCTTGGCCATTATCCTCATTGAGAGGAGCTTGATAGGCTTATACCACACCTGGCTTCTAGGACAGCACCAACGGTTTCCCCCAATTTCGTAGATGAGGCATCACGAACTATTCCGTATTGGGAATCAGGGCATGATGAAGCATTGCAAGTAATATGGAGTATTTGGACAACGTGTACGCAGTGTACACTGTGGATTATTCGAAACCGGGAAATCTTCGAAAACGAAAATATTTCAGGCCAGGAAGCCAAGCGGAGACTCATGAAACTCGCAGATTTTCAAACACAATCGGTGATCAAGGGACTAACCTCCAGACCTAATACCTATGAGTTGGGGTTTCGGGTTGCTGAATGTTATGCCGTCTTCAGAGCGATTGTACCTTCGGATAGCTCTGATAAGTCGACACTACTCGTTCACTCGGTAAATATTCCTGAATCAGCAGGAGGACGGGGAGCTTGGGTTATTGTCGGAGAGGAACTAGAAGGAGACTGTTTGATTGGATTGCAACAAGAAAAGCTGGATATAACAGAAGTCAATATGGCGATAAGACTTATTACGAGAGCATTGGCTCAGTTGAAGCAGGAGAAGCTATTGTCTACAGTACAAATAAGGCTGCAAGGTGTCCAACATGTGCTCAAAGCACTCCGTGAGGACTTGGATGTTAAACAATACTTCAATGAGATCGTATCTATCACATGGAGATCAAGCCACAAGACAGCAACTAAAGCAATGATCGCACTCATCAAGTCAAAGCAACTATCAAGGTTTTCCAATAAAACACCTAGTAAGAGAAACTACAGTCTCTTTTAGCACAATGTTACTTGTTCTGAGTCAAATCGAAGAATCCAATAAGACTAGAAAGTAGTAGTTGTTGGGTAGAATAGATAAAGAACACTTGCTTGAGTAGGTCAGGTCGAATTTTAGAATGAATTGAGTTTATCGAGTGTTGTTGTGTAGGGGAAAGCTTCTCGAGCAGTAAAACCCCCGTTGACCTAGTCTGACTATTGTTCATCTCCTCGATGAGGAGTGTGCACTCATGCACGAGCAATTCTTAGAAGTCCGCAGACTACTAATCTGGAATTCTCCTTGGTCAGTACATGTCACTCACAACCACCACTTCATCCACTTCCAAACTGCAGTAACTAAGCCCCATTGCTGCATACTTAGTGACCACGGCAACTTCGCTTTCTCTTACTCCCACTTCGCTTCGTATGCACAACCCGACTCAGTAGGCACGCAAACGTATGCTGATAAACCTCCACTAAGATCAATAAGAAAATACTAGAACCAAACAGCTTCACTGTTCGTATGCTGGAGGCTATTCACTCTCGCATCGTCTCATCTCCTCCGCAAGAAATGTCGATGCTATCCCATGCTTCGTTAACATTCTCAAGATTGAGCTCATCTCGCAGACGCTCAAATACAGCTGGGCCTAGTGCCTTAGTGAAGATGTCAGCAATATTTTCTGAGATTGGCACATATTCCAGTTTAAGGTTACCACGCTCTACCCATTCGGCAATAGATCTCGTCTTTTTAGCCAAGTGCTTCTGATTCTGCGAATTGCCATTGTTTTTCACCTCATGAATAGTACTTTGATTATCACAGAACAGGGTAGCATCTGCTTGCTGCGGCATTTTGATATCGTGCAATAGCTTCTGTACCCATTTGATTTCTTTGGTACACTTATGAGCTGAAATCAATTCTGCTGCACATGTGTCATTTGCTACACTTCCTTGCTTTTTTGCTTTGCCAATGCCATGCATTTCCATTCAATCGCAAAACCCAACCACTTACTGACTTGCTTGTCTCGGGACAACCCGCATGATATGCATCGGCATATGCATCTATCAACACTCCACTGCTTCTAATATCTGAGAATCGATACACCAGACTCATCGTTCTCGTACCTTTCAGGTATCGCATTGCTCGCTGTGCAAGTCGAAAGTTGCCTTCGTATGTGCACTGCCATATCTCCCAAGTGTCCTTACAACATTCGCCAAATCGGGACGAGTACAATGTACCAAGTATTGCAAGGACCCAATCATTTCTCGAAATGGTAGCTTGGGGTCATTTATCAGAGCATAGTTCTTTTCTACTGGTAAAGTTGGTTCATTTTGCATCTGTGGCGATCTCACAGGCTTTGCATCCGTTAATCCAAACTTCTCTAGTAATCGGTCTACGTACGCAGTCTGTGAAATGCATAACATTTTTCCAGGTTCAAAGTTGATTTCCATACCAAGCAAAAATCTAACACGGCCGAGATCCTTCAGTGGGTACGTTGCGCCAAGTTCTTTCACCAATTTGTTGATGTCATCGGTCTCTCCCACTATCACTAAGTCATCGACGTAAACGGTAACATAGATCATATTCTTGTCACCTTTCTTATAGTAGATTCCTGCATCAAACGTACACTTCTCAAACCCCAATTCTAGGAAATGCTTATGGAGTGTCTGATTCCAAATTCTCGATGCTTGTTTAAGACCGTAAAGACCCTTCAAGAGCAAACACACTTGATCAGTGCCATTCTCGTAACCCTCAGGTTGCTCCATATAAATCTCTACACCAGTCAACACTCCATTAAGAAAGGCTGTGATAAAGTCTATCTGTCTTGCATCCAACCCAAGAAGTAGAGCCAAGATCAAAATTAACCTCACAAATTCGATACGAACCACAGGCGAATAAGTTTCGAAGTAATCGATTCCGTATTTTTGTCTAAAACCCTTTACCGCAAGCCTGGCCTTGTGTCGCTCAATCATTCCTTTCTCATTTCGTTTGAGAGCCAAAACCCAGCGGCAGCGCAGTACATTGACAGGTTTTGAACGTGTAGACTTTGGCCTGGGAACAAGGACCCAAGTTTTGTTTCGCATCAGTGATTCATACTCGGCATCCATGGCACGTTTCCAATACAGAGCATGTTCAGACTGAAATGCTTCTTGCACAGTAGTAGGATTCAGCAAGTCACTCACGACAGCTATCATCATAAACTGTACCAAGGATGTAGCCATAGCCCATCGGTTCGGACTGTAGCGTTTGGGTGGTCTACGAGCGCGAGTTGATCGACGCAGTGGTGCCGAACGACAAGGCGAATAAGCTGGAGTTCTTGTCAATCGTATTATTCTCCCACTAGCTCTAGCATCATCACTAGTCGTTTTATCGGATACGTCACGGAGGTTGTTTTGCATAGTAGGAGTTCCTCCAGAATTACCTTGCGCACTATCGTCGTCAAACGTAACGGTATCATGAACATCATCATCATCATCCACGCCATTTACATCATCACTGTCGCTCGTACTGCTACTAGGGTCGCTCATAAAGTGCTGATCATTATCAGAGTCTAGTTCACCCACAGAATCGTATAATACCTCGTCACCCTCCATAGAATAATCTGTATCCATGGGATTGGTATCGTCCATGACGACGTCATCAGAAAGTATACGACTTATGGGTAGCTGAACGAAATTAATCGTAGCAGGCAGTTCTGCCATCTTACCGAAGTAAGTCTTGTCAATCAAGTTCTTGACATACGTAGGATCAGCTGCTATGTCTTCGTGAAATATGACGTCGTCACTCAATGAGTTTTCCTGTAAGCAAATCGAGAATTCGATACCCAAGTGACCGTTTTGCGTAGCCTAGAAATATCCCGGGGTTTGCACGCATTTCTAGCTTGTTTCTGCGCTTTTGTTTCGGGATATGATGAAAAACTACAGATCCACACACGTGGAGATCACGCACTACAGGTTTCGTGCCCCAAATCTTTTCGAAGGGTGTTATCCCATTGAGTGGTTTAGTTGCACTCATGTTGTCGACTTCAACCACGTAACCAAGGACTTCACCCCATAGACAGAAAGGTAATTGTGCCGCTTCCAAAATGGCGCGCACTTTATTCATAAGTGTTCCATTCAGTTTTTCAACTAGGCAATTTTCCTCTGGGGTGTACGCGTTGGTTGTCAAAAGTTCAATTCCATGTTCAAGAAGAAAGGCCTCGAGAGTTTTATTGATAAACTCCCTTCCTTGGTCGGATGAGAACATTTTAATCACATGATCTTTCTCCAGTTGTAGAATCAACGTCATTACATTCTCATCAGCTTCACCTTTCGTCTTCAATTAGTAACACCATTTAAATCGCGATGCTTCATCTTGAATAAGCTGGAAGTAAAAGTTTCCTCCTGGTGTCCATACTCCTACAGGACTGATATCAGACATTAAACGGGCAAAACACTCCTTTTTCCTTGCTGCCGTTTGTATGCCTTACGCCGTTGCTTTGCTCGCTGGCACGCAAGGCAGTGAAAAGGCTTCTCAAAATCAGCTACTGTCAATGAGTCCATTCCTTTCACCATTTCTCTTTCCACCATTTTTCTCATGGCTTCAATATTCTGGTGAGCGAACCGCATGTGCCACAACAATAACTTGCTATTATTCATTTTTGAAGTAACGGCACCCATAGTTGAATGCGTTTGAGCAGGATAAACATCCAACCAATACCGTCCTCGTCTCTTTCTAAAGGCCAATCGCTCGCCAGGACGATCAGAGTGCGTAAAGTACATCACTCTATCTTCTGGACAGTCTGTGTAAGGAATCGTTGGCACCCAGCCATCTTGTTTCAACCGTTCTTGAGAAATCAAATGTGTAGGTCCATTGGGCGAGTATCGTGTTTCCCTTAACTCCAACATTATCATCTCACCAATAGTACTTAAACTGTTTAATACCCTTACTCGGACAATTCCTACTCCATCAGAGTTTGCACAACCACCTTTCCAATCTAAAAACGACATATCATTGTCTTTTTCCAGGTAGTCGAACGCTGGTGCTGTCGTACAGACGTGTACTCCTGTACCAGTATCAAGCATCCACTCTTGAGTAAATGTATTTGATGAAGAAGTCAAACCATTGTCCTCATCAGTATCTACGGTGCTCATCATTCCAATGCCTTCGTTACGATTAGAAAACCACCGATTCACTAGTGCCATGCTGCACGACTTCTTTCTCTCTAGCTTTGACTTCGATATTGTTTCCACATAACTATCATCAGCTTGTTTCTGTTGTTGCTGCTTTTCCTTCAAATCGGCCAATCGAAATTTACAAACAGCCTGTAGGTGACCCTTTTTGCCGCAAAAATGGCAATTTCGCGTTTCCTTATAATGTTTCTTACCTTTACCAATCTTCTTTGGTAGTTTTCCTTTTCGAGCTTGTTTGCCTTTACGGGTTTTCATTGATCCAATCAACTGATTTTCTGCATCGTTACCACTGGTGCTTGTTTGACGTTCTTCCTCTGCTTTATCCATTTCCGCTTCACCTCTTAAGGTATTCAGCACTCTGTTTAGATCCGGAGGGTTTTCATCGCGATTAAACATCCTAACAACGGTTCTATGCGTTGCTTCAACTCCAGTCAAGATGATACTTGCCATTTCAGAATCATCAATTGGTGCATTCATGTTCTCCAACTGTCTGCGAGAATCTTCTAAGTCCTCCAGATATTTATCCATATTCATCCCTTTTGCATACCTAGCACCATACAGTTTAGCTCTAACACGGATACTGTTCGCATAATCACGTTTAGTCTTATCTCGTACGAATGTCGCCCACATCTCACTTGCTCGTGACAGTTTGCAGATTTTCTTAGCGTCTTTCGATTGTAGACCAAAAAGCAATGCATCTCGGGCAAACAGATTTCGTTCCTCGAAACGATTATTCAGCTCAACGTTTTGAAGGTCAGGTCCCTCTTCTCCAATAACTACTCTCCAACAATCCCGCTGACGTAAGTAGGATTCTAACCTTGCTCGATAAAGGTCAAAGCCACCATCGTCGTCATATTTTGGCGCTTTTCCACCACCAGAAACCTTTCTCACAGCTGGTTGCGGGGCGACACCACGCTGACCACGAGGTATATGTCCTTGAAGAGCACCAAACTCCATTCTGATGTTAATTCTCGACTTGAGTCACCACAAAAGCCGTATTGGGCTCATAACCTAAGAGAAACTACAGTCTCTTTTAGCACAATGTTACTTGTTCTGAGTCAAATCGAAGAATCCAATAAGACTAGAAAGTAGTAGTTGTTGGGTAGAATAGATAAAGAACACTTGCTTGAGTAGGTCAGGTCGAATTTTAGAATGAATTGAGTTTATCGAGTGTTGTTGTGTAGGGGAAAGCTTCTCGAGCAGTAAAACCCCCGTTGACCTAGTCTGACTATTGTTCATCTCCTTGATGAGGAGAGTGCACTCATGCACGAGCAATTCTTAGAAGTCCGCAGACTACTAATCTGGAATTCTCCTTGGTCAGTACATGTCACTCACAACCACCACTTCTTCTCCTTCCAAACTGCAGTCACTAAACCCCATTGCTGCATACTTAGTGACCACAGCAACTTCGCTTTCTCTTACCTAGTCGTGACTGCGTTCCACCATCACTCTGGAACTGCTTGCAGGACTGGATTTCGATGGAAACAGACAAACATCAGGATCCAAAGGTGATCAGGCAACTGCTTCAAGAATACCAGGACTCTAGTAACCTGCCAGGTAATAGGTAGCTATGGGAAATAGCTCTTGGAAATTAGGGATTACAAGGCCACAGCGATCTCAGGGATGTATAGTTAGTTTCTAACGTAAATACATGACCTCCTTAACAGATGGTTCTGCCAGACGAGATGTTCACATAAAAGTTAATCAACTTCTTCTTCTTCTAGATCATTACAATAATGTATCTGAAAATCAAAGCGGTCATGTTCACATAATTTTGTCATTACGCCTTGCTGGTATGGAGCTACATCATCGTCGTTGCTTCGTACAAGCTGCGGAGAATCCACGCTGGTGAAAGTCCACTAACAGTTTTGCTAAAAATATAGTGTTTGCCAGCATTTCTTGCCCCATTTTAGCACAAAAATTTCTACTTGGAAAATGAGCTTGGAATGTACGCTTAGCGGGCCCAGCGAACACTACTTCTTTTTCCTTATCAAAAACAGTGTCCGGACAGGAATCTGAGGACTACCTAAGCAATTACTTTCGAACTACTAGTTATTACATGTACTACAGAATTCCCCGGCAAATTGGGAAAAGTGGGACTGATGAAGAATGCGAATTTATAAATTGTGCACAGGGGCCGATCCACGCGATATGTATTGATATTTTGCTAATAGCCAAGGATTGACATCGGAGAGGTTTCTGTCAATATTATGCTACTAGCGCATTGCGTTGGCGCAAGGCACCACTTAGTTGGAAGGCGGAGTTAGTCGAAGGCACGATTTGCCGATTCTGCTAGTGTCATATTGTGGAGCTGCGCGATGGCCATCTTGAACAACATCTTTGTTCAAGGTCAAAACGTAAATAACGGGTTTTCATCGGGGATCTAGGCATGAGACCATCGATTAATGTAGCTGGCTAGTATAGGCACATCATGTTCCCGCAATACAAAATGCTCACTGTGAGCCTTCCATTGGTCACCACCATGTAGCAACTCATGCATACTGCAGCTCTTCCTTCTGACTGCGCAGAGAAGCTAACTTTTACGTAATTCAGTGTACGTACCATTTTTCCATCAAACTCCGTCACAATCATTTTTGCCAATCGATACTGACTCGTAGGAAAATATACGCGACACAGATGGCGATTTGCAGGGGAATTCTGTAGCTATTAATGACGTGGACCATCCGGCAATGATTCTACAGCAATGAATTGAGTAGAATCAATTCCGGATGGTTCACGTCAACAATCTATACACGCAATCAAGTCGATCCCAAGATCACTAGGACAACCGAGCTAGATACCGGTAAGCTCCTAACATCGATTTATTCTTATATTTCCACCATTCTACCCAGTCCCGATTCCTTAACCCCATATGAGCATGTGGAATCGACTTGACAGACTGGCAATCCTGATTATAATGACTGCTTGGATGAACACATTTGTCGTAGCCGACGACAGCATACTCGGTGATGGCTCGCGCGTCATCACCAAAATTTCCTCCAATGGCAACTTCATATCTACCCATGACGAAGATGGATCGACCAGTGTTATTGAAGAGCGACATGTTATCCCTAACAAACTGAAGAGCGTGCTCAACAAAAGGGAGAACAATCAGCTGACAAATTTTCTGGATCAACAGAAGTCTGACCAACTCAGAAAAACCATCAAGAATCCGTCCTTCCACAATCATATCAAGGACCCTAAGGTCATTAAGGCAATACAAAAGAGTCCGGAGGTGATGAAAGTGAAGGCGGCTATACAGCAGCAAACCCCGATGCAGCGCTACCATATTCGCAACATGGATTCCGAGGGGAAGAAGTCGATTATGATAATTGTGAGAAACGTACTGGTATCAGCAACCGTCCTCGGCACAATTGGTGTTCTGATTTATATTTTCGCCAAGCTATGAGGCTTAAGAACCGCATCCAATTGAACCGATAATACTCGTAAAACAAACTTTCCATTGAGTGCGTGAATTGTGTATTGCATATCGTTGATCTTGTACAATTGCAAATAAGCAAGTATGCTGTTGGCAATGAATTATTGGTTCGATTTTTAAATGTTCTTGTGCTATGTGAATACTGCATTCAAGCCAACTTGTGTCATCCTTGGGTTCTGTATTTACACAACCACTCTTAATACAGACACATCCAGATCTGCGTAAGAAGGACAAGGTACGCATGCATTTTAAAGCGTTGAAGAATGAGCCGTCAAATAACTTTAAAGAGGTCTGCCACTTATGTCTTCACTACGTGGCTGCGAAAGAGGAGAAAAGACAGATAGAAAGCAGCAGCATCTAGCAACAACACGGTAGTATTGCCGCTTTGCACAGGCACCTCGTGGGTTTCCCGTTTCCTCGCGCACCAGCATCACGCTCTCACCGAATGCAAACCACACGGCTGTAAAAGAACAATCTTGCCCAGAGCTGATTCAGTGAAGCCACCACGCTTGGCACAAACGGAACATTGCCTCAAGGCCCACGCGAACGACCCCGTACCCCTCGTACACCATCTTGCACAAGATGGTACGGTCAATTAATCGCGCGACCACTGTATTTTGGAGCTGCACTGGGTGCGTAAAATCTCCGACCTCTCCGACCCCTCCGATCGGTGCGTAAACACTGCGACACGAAGTGGTGTCACCTTTATCTATCACCTGCCCCTAAACCAAAAACCCTTAGCGGCTCGCTGCGCTCGCTGACGACAGAACCCTAAGCCCGCTGCGGCTCGCAAGACGAGCCTCGCTTGTCTTAAAGGCAATGATTGGTCCTGGGGTTTGCAGACCGTGCGCGAAGCGTGCATAGGTTGGAAGACCCACGTTGCTATTGTTTGGAACTTTGTGATCGTGATCATCACTGATCACTAAACAATGAGTGCCTTCCATAACCCTAACCAAAGGTCGCGCATTAAAGTTTAATCACGGTGAATTGTTTGGTCAGACCACTTTTTGGTCGCACCAAACAATTCTAATGCGACTCTTAAGTACCAACGTGATTAAACACTTGACTGAACTCCATTATACCCAAAGGTCCCATTCCAGCAACCAGTTTGGTGCGCATTAAACGGATCCGTAATTTAAAATAAATTACCGATTAAACTGATCAAACTGTTTTATGTGGGTTATGGAAGGCACCCATTGTTCGAAAAAAGATAAAAGTGAATAAAAATCGAGATTATATTTAAATACGAATCTTTTTATGTAGCGCGATATTTCTTAGATAAAATTTCAAGTAGATAGCGTTTGCAGACGTAGCTCTGAACTGGGTTGATAACCCGACCACTTACGCTGGCCGTACTACCCAACCAAAACTCGGAGACTCGTGCTGAGCTATGCGTACGTGACATCTTGTTTTCACTGAACTACTAAACTAATTGTTTCTGATTTCGTTGTAAGAACTCAGTACGGACAACTAGTGCCCAGTCCGGGACTAGAGTCAACTTGAGAGCCTGTGGTCCTCCAAGATAAACACTACATGCCGTCAGTAAAGAAATGTAACGCACAATGTTTTTACCTACTAAGGTGTGAATAACACCCACAAAAATATATCGAGTATTGCCGGATATTATATGTTTTTCGTATCGATCCGGTAGATATACCGCTGTCAGCAACACTGGTAAATGTTAACCCAACCGGTCAAGTACGACATTCGAGCGACATTAGGTAGTGAGTATATCAATAGATTACCTCGGTAACAAACAGCTTACAACTGTGCTGTTTTAAAACTGTGGCGACCGTTTTTTTATTCATGCAGTTAGTACATGTACGTTTAGCATTATTACCCAGAGCTCCTCGAGCAGCGAGTAGAAGTAGTAACTGGACGTATGGTAATCGATGTCGAGGGGATGTCCAAAGACGCAAGTTGCAACTCGCGATGTCCACAGCACTATTGACAACATCTCTGCTGTTTTGGTATTCTGCTAATCCTGTGCTTGTGATTGCTGAACAGATCCAATTTCACAACTACAGGTAACAGTTTGCGTATACCGGTAAAATAAGGTCAATCCAACTGTAAAGGTGGGACGTGGTTGAAGATAACAGAAGTGATTACAACACATAAAACCAGTACACAAATGAGGAGCCATAGGGAGGTATTAAAGTTCGGTGCTGTTTTGTGTAATGAAGCAGGCTCATGTTTAGGTTATCGCTCAAAGCGGTTGTAATGGCAGAGGCTTCGGATCAACCAAGTAGATAGAACGGGAAGAGAAGCATGTAGATCATTTTATGTGTGAGTATTTCCTGGATGATGTGTTGTGGTGGTTACCTTAATTAATAGTACGGATTTGCATAACGTGAAAACAGTACTGGTCGGCAGCTGTCGTAGAGTCGAGTACGTCGGTAATCTAACGGAAGATTTGTTTTGGTCCATGTTGGAAGCGAGCGTGTGATGTGTGATAGGAGTGTAGGGTGCAGCGGCGAGGTTACGAGCGTTGTAGTTTTGTTCTATCTCTTATTTGACTCAGCTGGTCACAAACACGAAGTTGGAATAACGGTGATGACAATGGTCAGCCTTTCTACTTTGCTCGTCGTTGTAAGTACCTCTTTGGTGACTCAAGACACTTCAGCTACAAAAGCTGCTTACCTATCATTTACACTTATAAGGAACTTACCAGTACCCGCGTGGGTACAATGTATGCAATTTTACGACAAACACCTGGTTTTCAGCAACTGAACTACCGTACTGTAACATCATCAAGTCTACCCAGTGGATAGGCTTAGTGATCCTGAGAAAAACAAATTGTGGTACGAGAGTGATAAGTGTTCGCAACGCGTTACAACGTTTGTCGACAATCACGATCAAGTGAACAGTTCTGTCATTTCTTATTTAACCCTGCTGACCGCAAACACGGAGTTGGAATGACAATGATGGCAATGATTAATGCTTTTACTTTTCTTGTTGTTGTCAGTGTATCTGTGGTGTATTCAGACGACTCAATCCAGTTCAGTGACAAGTTTGGAGGTCCTCATGGCAAAGAATTCTCAGACCAAGAATCAGTCGTGCCTGGTCAAATTGTCGAGTCACTTACGCTTCACGTTGGGGAACGGTCTCACGGACTTGAGCTCCGCGTGGCGAAACCCACACCGCAAGTCTTCTCGCATGGTGGATCTGGAGGAACACATAACGCCCTCGTGCTAGGAGACAACGAGTATATTACTTCGATGGAGGCTCATACTGCGAAGCAAAAGGGTCATACTCGTATTTTCTACTTGAGATTTGGTACAAACAAAGGGAACTTCGTATCTGGTGGGACAATGACGGACAATAAAAACACAGTCGAAGCTCCGGGGGGCTTTCAGCTCGGTGGTTTTCACGGTCGACAAGGCGGTGAACTCGACATGCTGGGTGTAATCTGGACGAAGATCCCTGAACCAACACCAGGCACAGTTGTTCCTGATGTAATTCAAGCTCCTGATGGTAATCAGAGCGCTCAAACAGCACATGTTGTAAGAAAAGCTACACAACTAAGTGCGACTTTCGGTGGACCCCATGGAGACCAATTTTCTGATCAGTCACAGGTTACATCAGGACAAGTCGTCGAATCATTGACGCTTCATGTAGGCAAAAGGTCTCATGGTGTTGAGCTCAAAATTTCGGGACCTACAGCTGCAACATTCTCTCACGGTGGGACAGGTGGAGCTCAGAATACCTTAACGCTTGATGCCGGTGAATTTATTACATCAATGGAGGCACACTGGGGGAAAAAGGATGGGTGGACGCGCATCTTCTACCTCAATTTCCGTACCAGTACGGGAAGGTCAGTGTCTGGAGGGACTATGACAGAAAATAAGGGCACTGCCACAGCTCCAGAAGGGTACCAATTGGGTGGGTTCTTTGGTCGCAAGGGTGGTGAAATTGATATGTTGGGTGTGGTGTGGTCAAGCATTGACAAAATCGAAGAAGTACCAGCGACTATTGTCCCCGCAGATGAAAACGTCGTGTTAAGTGAGGTTTTCGGTGGTCCTCATGGCATTGCCTTTTCGGATATTAATTCAATCAGGTACAGCCAAACCGTCAGCTCTCTTACTTTACGTATTGGAGCGCGAAGTCATGGACTATCACTTGGTATATCGGCTCCACAGGAGGCCACGTTCTCTCATGGGGGTAGTAAAGGCGTTGAAAAAACTCTTGTCCTTGGCCCAGGTGAATATATTACGTCTATGGAAGCTCATTGGGGCAAGAAAGACGGCCGTACTCGCATTTTCCACCTTAGTTTTGGCACAAGTGCTGGCAACTTCATTTCTGGAGGAAAGACAACAAATGACAAGAAGACGATCACAGCACCTAAGGGGTTTCAATTAAGCGGTTTCCACGGTCGTGCTGAAGGGGAAATCTGGCAACTCGGTGCGATTTGGACACGCATGGGAGCTACAGATATTTTATTAACAGATCAGTCTCCCAGTAGAAATGGTACCTATGGAACTTCAATTCGTAACTGGGTTGGGCCGACTATTGGAAACCCTAGTGATACTGCGTGCTATCGCAAGTCCGTGGGACTTGGTAGCGGAAAAACTTGTCCATTGGGTTACGTCAATGATGACGACGACTGCTTAGCTCAATGTCCATTGTCTTATCCTGTGAGGTGCTATGCGGAGTGTATTCCTCAAAATGATGACTGTACGCTAGAGATTGTCTGGAAAGTTGGATCTGTCGTAGCTGTGGCATTTAATGTGGCTACTTTGAATGTGTTTGGAGAAATGTATGCAGCGTACAAAACGGCAAAGTGGGCAATTATGTGTGCAGCAAACTTGATCTCGGTTGTCAGGTCACTGATTTACTACATTCGCTACCAGCAAACAACAGCCCCTCAAGGAAAGGAAGAGGAATTACTTGCTGTAGCGTACCAATCTGATGTTGTCATGATCGATCTTCCCCTTGCTGTGTGTGTTTGTCTCGGCCTTCCTGTCCCGAAGAAAGCTGAGTATGCTGACATGGTGCTGACGGTCGTAGAAGGAATCGTAAAGCAAGCCATCACCAACGGCGACGAAATTCTCTCCACAGGGACGAATGCCCTGAGTCTGCTAACAAATAGTGGTGCTCTCAACAAATCTGACACCACAGTTGATGAACTTCAGACGCTGATTGATAAAAACTCCACTTGCGGCTGGGAATTGAAACGCCTTGCTGATCGAGTTGTTTATGCTGTGAACGATGTTCGCAATAGCACACCTGGAGCTGCGACCAATGACATTAGGGTGACGGTGTACAGCTCATCCATTGTGCTACACGATATTCCTACAGTCACTAACAACTGCATGGGGGAACTTCTGGCCACGAAAACTGTTAAAGTGGCCTATCAGACGCGTGATATGCTCCGCAAAACATTTGGAGTTATCATCGACCAACTAATCGATACGGCGACTACAGACATGGGTAAGGCAGTCGCTGAAGACGAGTACATGCGCAATGTTGCCAACATGGGTCTTGTTGTGTTATCGACCGTTGATGTGACTGGAATTGCTTACATGGCTTCACAATTTGTACAACCAATCTGCGGACCAACGGCCTACCTTGGGGAAATTGATGATGGTACCCTCTATGATGCGCTTGGTCTCACAACCGTTGATGAAGCATTCGAAGGCAGCTACGGATCATGGACCAGATCTGGTGATGGTGTAGTGCGTTTGATCTTCGAGAGTACTGATAAAGAAGATGTGTCAGTGGTCATTCATTCTGGCGGGGATGACTATGCAACTGTGGATGTCAAAGCGTGGGAAACGGTGGTATGGGAGTCTACCATTCCAGAACTACACGATAAAAGCATGTACCTTGATCGCTGGCGTCCTGGCTTATTTGGTTTGCCTGGTTCAGGCGGAGGTTCACTACTACTTTGGATCCCTCGCGCGTCTGAGGGTGGTCACATCACCATGCATGTTCGAATCAACGTTAGCTGAATTAGCTAATACGTGAATGCAACAAGTGTACATTTCAACTCATTGCAGGTCCAAATCATGAACATGCACCGTGATGACTCGAAACAATCTGAGAGAAATACCGAAAACTCATGTTGGGACACCAGCGTACCCCGTCGTTCAGGAGGTACTTAATAATGACCAAAGCTATGTGATGTAGAGTCCCAGTGAAATTTTGAGCAGACTGTGCATGTTAGTCAGAGCATATCATCAGAAAAAAACATGAGCACATATTGACCTTGTTGATATTATTAAGGGACTTCGACTTATACCATAGATACCTTGACCACCAAGTTCATCTCGTGCTGAGTAAAGCGACCTGATGTAATCGCCTTATGACATTGGACTGCAAGCACGAACAAGAGAAACTGGCGACTTTAAAAGTTAGAATAGTGCACGGCACAATCTGTTCGTTAGTGAAAATAGAGACATCGAAAGCTACAATTTTCTGAAGTTTTTGATGCCATGATGAGTACTGATTACATAGATGAAAATGCTGAATACTGCTAGAGACGTATTCTAGTAGTAGTTTGTTGCCAAGGATCCTGTTCTCACAGATTATCGCTCATTTCGAGCGAGGTTAGCCCTTTAATCGTTTTAAAAACACTAACAGATTAATTACCTTGGCCTATCGTCCTGAGTCATCAATACATCATGTTTGTTATTTTACCAGAAAGACTATGCTAGCTACACCAGTATATACGTACGATTACTGTACCGCACATATTTTCATCCCATTATTCCAATATTTGAGGCCAAATACATTCAGGCGTCACTAGTGAGCCCTCGAACACGCGACTGACATCCTCCAAATTACCTAACACTCGTAAAAACGGTGTCAGCATGTCCGACTGACTCTGCAGACTACTAATGAGTCCTATTGTATCATCCCACTCAAATGTGACAGATCCTCGGATTACTAGGCGGTGACCGAGTATTTTGGTAGCAAGCGAATTCACTGTTCTGCCAGTACTTCTGTCCACTTCATCCTCCTGCCTCAAATGAGGAAACAGTAAACGCAACGAATCAGTGGAAATTGTGATGCTGGTGTTGACTCTAGCCACTATTGAGTTATCAATCGGACCCTTCTCGAGACATTGTAACTCCACAAAAATGTCATCGAAGCAGAGCGAAAACATCATCCATCTCGACAGTACTGCTTTGGGGCCACATACAAGATCATCTCTCACATTCGGCGCCATGGAAGATTTAAGCACATTCAATGCACATGCATACTCCACGTCAGTAGGTGATCTGAAACCGTGCCGAAAGAGTCGAAAGTAGTCCGTTGCGGCACCCCAAAGTGTTTGTGATTTGGAGATACCGATGGAAGTACACTGCAGCTGCTGCTCAAGTCCTTTTATCTCGTCTTGAATCTTTCGAACGTCATCCGCGAGCTTTTCAGTATACTCGCGCTGCTGTTGTCGGTATTTCCTCTGCTTGATTCGTCGGCGTTGCCGAATTAGAGCTTCAGCTGCTGCCGTGAACTTTAACATATTATCAACTCCGCAGGAGCCACCGGTACTTGTTTCTAATAGCTGCATCATATCTACGGTACGAGTGCTCGCTGATGAAAGCTGGTTCGTCTTAGATGACGGTTTGCTGGCATTGAATGGGCTTGGGATCTCCGTAGGCGTATCAAGGTCCGGTACAAACGTCTTTTGGTAAAACTCCCCTATGCGACTTTGAGGTGTCGGTGCGCGTAGTACCACGTCTCGCATCAAGTTGTCGTCGAATGGCTTCCAGTTGGGCATGGAGTAAAAGTTGGCGTTCATATTCAGGAATGTTGTAAATGAAGCAAATTGGGTTATGGTACTCTGACGTTATTTCTAGAATTCGTACCACCACAACTACCACCTACGTCATTGTTTTGCATGCGTCATACTCCTCTCACGTCAACTTAGGAAACAGTTCACGCCATCATTGGAAACAAAGGCTGGTTTAGGTCACAAAATTCAGCAAATCACCCACCTAAAGTATCAAATGCTCTGGCTATTAATAATGGATAGTACATAATACCACACGGACGTTTGAAACAATGGCTACAACCAGTAGTCTCAATAATTAAGGTCAACAATAGGAGTACCTAGCGGTTTGAAAGTACATGTTTCTGGTGGCTTGGACTTTTGTTGAAGTCATGTTGGTTTTGCTTCGTCTGTGATTGTGACGAGCTAGTTTCAAATGTAAAGAGTTGAAAATGTTGTAAACAAGGATATTACGCAATGCTTTGGGCTGGGAGGACAGAGAATGCTACTATTTGAAGCTTTACAAGTGATGAGGAAATGTGTGTGCTCAGTTGCAACCCAAAAAAACATTGGAATACATGGTCTGCGTAAGGGAGCAGTTCATGTGCATTTAGACAAGTAAATGGTCTCACTCCTGTGTCTGTGTATCTGTGTATGGGCCAAATTCTCGGAAATTTTTATTCGCGTTGTGCTGTCATACGCTCTTGTGACCCAGATTTGGTGGGGTAAAGCGCTCACCGTCTTGTAAGCACTTCCTTGTAGGAAAAGTTTAGTGGATACTTCTTAATTGGACATCTCGCATTTTCTGCTAGGTGGTAGCCGCTACCACTGGTAGCATCCGCTACATTACAACTACAGCCACTCGGTAATCAGTCTGACTCAGACTAATTTATGTAAGATATTTTCATCGAGCTAGCAAAAATAGTCTGAACCCCGATTGCATAGGCTAATGTTGAACTTCTAACTTAGTCTAAGATTCAATGGAATTAGTGGGGTGCCTTTTTGCCACCCGTACTATTCATCATTAAAACATTATGGACTTGCCTTCATTACTACCGCTCGTGTCAATTTGGTGCCTGACTTTCTATGGACTTGTAGTCCGATTTTTCAATTTCTTTATTGTCTACAAATTCCTCAGGATACTTTTTGATGATTTCCTGTAGTTGAGGGAAGAGTTGACTTGTAAATAGACTCCATCAATATTCAAACATAAGCCGCAGCGCATCACAGTTAGCGTGGTAGGTGCCACGCTTGTTTTGCTTCTGATTTACTTTTCTAAGAGCAGCAACTGCCAATTGTAATTGACCCGCTGTGGAAGACTATGCAATAGACACATTTCAGGCGACATTCCGGCTACCGCATCTACACATATTTGTGTAATAGTAGCCTCAGGCTGTGGACTTTGGACTTAAGCAACATTTACGAATTAAAGATATGGCCCCCCATCCGATGAAATATGATGGGTTAGGCTGTTCAAGCTGTCTTCCAAGTAATAGTGGATTGTACATAGTATCACACAAATTAGACATAGGTTTACGAACGAGGCTTGTAGTGATGTTAACCGAAGGAAGTAGATTTAAAAGTGAGTTACATTTAGTTAGAAGTTCTAGTCCTGCTTGCTCGGTCTTACACATGCAGCTCTCCTAGCGTCTTCCATCATTTCATGTTTGACTTGACTTGAGTATGTAATATGAGACGGAAACGGTTCTCTTGTGTGTGCATCGCGTGGTGTCGTCAATGTGCATAGAGGATGCATAAGGTGATGTCATCAGCCAATCACCCATCGCGATCCTAGTTTCTCCTCCAATCATATTGCTCAATTCACTCCACTTCACTACAGGCCCCAAAAGCCCCGTGCCTAGCACGGGTAGGCCGCGTGTCCAACAGTAAAAGTTCAGCAAAGTAGACAAGGAACTGCAACCACAACACCCCACTTCATTCGATGTCTCAAGCTTGGGTCCGACGTTGCTACGAACCATGAAGTAGCAAAGAGTCTTGGATGACAGGCTCTTGGTAAAGACGTCAGCGAGTTGGTTCTTGGACTGTTCAAAGGCTAGTTCTACCTCATCACTTTTGACCTTCTCGCAAACAAAATGGTACCGGATGTCAATGTGCTTGGTCCTCGACTGATAAACAACGTTCTTCGCCAAAGCCATTGCCCCTGATTGTCCTCGTAGATCACCGTAAGTTCTTCTTGTTCTGCACCAAGATCTTTCAGTAGACGTCGCATCCACAACACTTCCTTTATACACTCACTGAGCGCTATATACTCAACCTCCATTCCATATAGGGCGACTGTATTCTGGAACATTGAGCGCCACACGATAGGAGCATCACATCATCCCGCTCACGGATCGTTGATCGTCACGACTACCAGCCCAGTCAGCGTCTGAATAAGCTGTCACTTCCGTTCCCAGTAGACCATGGTAGGTTATTCCCACGTCCTTGTTATTTAGCAGATAGCGCCCCACCTTGATCCCAACATCCCGGTGTTTCTGACCGGACTTTTCGACGAAACGGCTCAAATTTGGCAACCGCGACAGCGATGTCAGATCGTGATTCGCACGCTAGGTACAAACGCCTTCCCACTAGTGATCGGTATGGCTTTGACTCATCTTCACCTTGTCTTTATCGGTCTGTGGTTCGTCGTTCTGGATTAAATTAGCACTTGGATCTTGTGGCATGAGACTTCGTTTTGCGTTCTCTTGACCAACCCTGTTGATTATAGACTCGGTATACGCTCGCTTGTAAATGTCAACGCCTTCCGTTCCATATCATAATCGATTTCAATACGGAAGAATGAAGGGGAGCACGACCGTCGTTCTTGATCCGAAAATTTTCAGCAATTCCTGCCTTCACCGACGCGATGATGTCCTTCTCACGTGACGGAATCAATATGTTGTCCATGTAGAGATACACAATGCACTCTCTATTACCTTCACCGCTTGTGTAGACACATGGATCTGCATCAGTAGCCTTGAATCCAATTGGCTTGAGATGTGCGTCTATGGTCTCGTTCCACACACGTGACGCCTGCTCAAGTCCATATAGACTCTGGAACAGCAAACCGCGATATCATCTTCTCAATTGTGAGCTGGCCTTCGTTTACCTTTGCTCTTTCCTGGGTCATCTTCTGTCTCTTGGTTCCAGTTCCAGATTGCGCAGCAATTTTATTCATTCTTGCGCCTGCATCTTCTGGGACATCCGTCTCGTGAATGAGGCGAGTGCGCGAGCAGGAAACATAGTTTTATTAATAAAATTTCCATTTTATCCTGTCACCTAGTAGTCGAGCATGTATTGTTTTGTGAGGGCGATCAGTATCACGTCAATCCTTGTCGATCACGTTCAATGCCGTGGCCTGGTCGCCTCTGTTTTGTAAATCGTAGCCTCGGTCTTAATTGTATTGTGTCACAATTGTACATATATTGTGTCAATTTGATCAAATAGTCGCATACAAAGTAGCAAAAAGGGGTATTATCAGCTTTAGAGATGTCAGTCAATTTATTTATACCAATCCTAGGCTTCTGAATCTATCATCTCTCAACTAACGTGTTTCCTCACACCAAAAACATCGTTGCGTTTTCTATAGTGTTCGTTAAGGCATTCGTGTGTTGTCTGCGCCTAGTCTGTCTTCCGTGTCGCATTCTCACAGCACACGCTGTCCCCATTCTTGAGTCGCGTGCTTTCTATTTAGAAACAGAGCAATTAACTTAGAAAGGACTCACTAAAGTACGATATGTTGACCACACCAACTGACTGTAGTAAGTACGATTATGTTGATCACATCACCTGGATATTGGCCAGTCGAGGCCGCCTGTCCTTCACTCTGCACAAAATAGCCAATCGGGGCCGCGCGTATTCAAGTCCAATGGCGAAATCGTACTTATGCCAGGTGCTCGCTAAAAAGCCGACGGACAGACAGACAGACAGACAGACAGACAGAGAGACGAACGGACAGACGGACGGACACGATACTCGAGTTGAAGCTTTTACTGACCGGTTGCGAGGCGCATCGCAACACCTTCGTTGGGGTCAATGACTCCCATCACTTCTTCGGACGTGTAAGCGTCTTGGTGACGCCCCAATCTCGAACAGAGGTGTGAACACTACTCACCAGTGCCCTGTCCGAGGCCGCGGGCAGGCCGGCTCCAATGGCTTTGCCGCGCCAATCGATCCAGGGCTCGTGCTTTTCGAATCACGGCATGCCCAGGATCAATTCGTACTTTTCCATTGTCTAGAACAAGAAACGACTCCGTGCTATCCAATTCCTCAAATTTTACAGCCAGGTCCGTACGAACCCCAGGTGCGTTAACCACCACACCATCGGCCAGCCTTACCGATACCTGGCCCCTGCCTTCGCTTTCATGCAAAGCGTCGGCTAACTTGTCGCTATTCTGTGCGACCGTCAGGCGTAGAGCAAAGTTCGTCGCGCCCCAGAATCAATGAGGATTCTGAAGGGATCTCTGTATCTCCGTACACTCGCGTGTACCACAAGCAGTCCACCGCTGCTCTTCCTCGTCTCGAGAGCACCCAAGCTGTCAGGGGATAAGCCTCCAAGGCGTGCACCGTCCGCATTTCTACCATGGGGACTTAGATCTTCCCAGTAGGACACCCCGTCCCTACTGGTGACATGGCTATTGGGTCGTGGCTTTTGCTACTAACCTTTCGAGCCCTTAGATTTTGAAGGGAACTTTCTTTGCCCACCCGCGGGGCAGGCACGTTGCATGTGACCTACTTCCCACATCCGTAGCAGCGGATGAAACTATGAATGGCCGTACCCAGTTCCATGGGTTTCGGCCCTATGCTAACCCCTGCTGCTGGATCCCCGTGCACTGCGCTTGCCGACGTATTGTGGCCTTGCCACACCGACGTAAGAGAACGAGCCTGTCTGTGGCTGTACTCCTCCTGGAGGGCACTTTGGATCGCCTCCTCCATTGTGGTCGCATGCGCGCAGAACGATTGTGTGCGGATGGGCCACCTTCAGACCATCCATGAACACTGTCACCTTGGTGTATTCAGGTAAGGAGTTCCCTACCAGAGATGCAGCGAGTACTCGCATCTCCTGGATGTACTCGTGCAGCTCGCGCTTCCCTTGTTTACAGGCAAGGAAGCGCGAGCGCTGGCGATGCGGGTGGGCAAAGAAAGTTCCCTTCAAAATCTAAGGGCTCGAAAGGTTAGTAGCAAAAGCCACGACCCAATAGCCATGTCACCAGTAGGGACGGGGTGTCCTACTGGGAAGATCTAAGTCCCCATGGTAGAAATGCGGACGGTGCACGCCTTGGAGACTTATCCCCTGACAGCTTGGGTGCTCTCGAGACGAGGAAGAGCAGCGGTGGACTGCTTGTGGTACACGCGAGTGTACGGAGATACAGAGATCCCTTCAGAATCCTCATTGATTCTGGGGCGCGACGAACTTTGCTCTACGCCTGACGGTCGCACAGAATAGCGACAAGTTAGCCGACGCTTTGCATGAAAGCGAAGGCAGGGGCCAGGTATCGGTAAGGCTGGCCGATGGTGTGGTGGTTAACGCACCTGGGGTTCGTACGGACCTGGCTGTAAAATTTGAGGAATTGGATAGCACGGAGTCGTTTCTTGTTCTAGACAATGGAAAAGTACGAATTGATCCTGGGCATGCCGTGATTCGAAAAGCACGAGCCCTGGATCGATTGGCGCGGCAAAGCCATTGGAGCCGGCCTGCCCGCGGCCTCGGACAGGGCACTGGTGAGTAGTGTTCACACCTCTGTTCGAGTTTGGGGCGTCACCAAAACGCTTACACGTCCGAAGAAGTGATGGGAGTTATTGACCCCAACGAAGGTGTTGCGATGAGCCTCGCAACCGGTCGTGAGACCAAGGCTCATTGCCAAGCGTGTGGGATTGGTGCGATGGCAGGTCCCAACGTTTAGGGCCGTCGTGTCGTATGGGCTTCGACTGTGGCAGTGCCGGACGGCACTGCCCAGGGCGGGTAATATAGTTCCGCAAACAGCTGAGGCTGTTGAGGAGGACGCTGAGGGCGCCCCTGGCGTGGGTAACATAGTTCCACGCAATGTCGAAGAGACCGATAAGAAGAATGAGAGCGCAGCATGCGTCTCTATCGTAGGTAACGAAGTTCCACGCGGGGTCAAGAGGACCAGTACGAGGGCGGAGGTGTCCTTGAGCACCTCCCGTGTGGATAACCAAGTACCACGCTCGGAGTCTGAGACTCCACCATCACGGCGCCGATCGAAGACCAGTATCATGTCTTCGACGGCGTGTCCGGCCGTCAAGTTAGGGCAGGTGCCGTCCTTTTGGAGACACTACCTGAAGTGTCGGCACTGCTGAACCTCGAGGAATTGTCCAGGAAGGACTTCCTGGACGAGTTGAAGGCTGGAGAGATTAGCTTCTGAAGCCGGAGACCTTTCCTGAGATTGAACTTTTCTCTGTAATGGACGAGGACGCCCTGGAGGGATTCACGAAGCAGCGTGCAACACGCTTGGGTTCTGGGATCCTCAAGAACCCGGAGAATCCGGTGTATCCTCTTGTGAAAGAGTACTCGGATGTGGTGTCGAAGCACCCACCATCCCAACTCCCGCCGGATCGGTGAGTACGGCTCGAGATTGGCCTCGTTCCTGCAACTAAGTATTGTGTCACAAGGCAGTGGCCTCTTCTTCGCGAGCGGTGCGAGGTCATTTATGCCTTCTTCGCCGAAAAGACAAAGTCGGGCATGGCGCGGGAGTTAAAGTCCCCGCGCTTGGTACCCTCCTTCTACGTTCGTAAACCGAACGGGAAGTGGCGTGTGGTTTACGCTTACAACAAGCTGAACAATGCGACGGTACCGGCACAGACGCCGATCGCTCGCAAGGAGTTGTTGCTGAACTACATGTCGGATTGTACGCTGTACAGCGCGTTGGGTCTGGTTGACGGGTATAACCAGATCCTGATGCGGGGGAGTGGTATTCCTCTTACCGCAGTGAGCACCCCAAGCGGGACGCTCTGGGAGAGGCTAGGGATGCCACAGGGGCTTTCAAATACCCCAGCGACGTTCAATTGCTTGGTAAACCGATTGGTTAGACCATTGCGTACGTTTGTACAGACGTACATTGACGATATATTGGTACATATCCGTGCCGAAGGAAGCCAGATGGTTATGGAGGTGCATTTAAAGCACCTCCGTCGAGTGTCTGAGGTCATGAGAGCCGACAGGATCTATACGAACATCGACAAGTGCGTCTTTGCAGCTGAGAAGATAAAAGTCCTCGGCTGCTTTGTCAGGAAGGTCGGCGTACGCGCCGATCCAGGGAAGGTCAAGGCCATAACGGCTTGGCCGACCACGAGGTCGCAGAAGGACCTCCGGAAGTGGTTGGGATTAGCCAACTTTCTTCATAAGTACAGCGCAGGATAAGATGAACTCGATGGACCCTTGTAAGATCTCTGAAAGAAAGATGCCGACTGGGTCTGGGAGCAACGGCACAAGGATGCTGTCGACAGCATCAAGGCGAGCTTGTAATATGTGCCGGCCTGGCTCTACCGGACGAGAACAAACCTTTCAGTGTCATTGATAACGTTTCAGACTATACCATAGGCTATGCACTGTTGCAGAAGAACATTGAAGGATGCGGACGCGTCATATCCTCCTAGGCCAGACAGCTAAAGCCTGCCGAACGGCATTTTCCCGTTCATGGCAAGGAGCAACTTGCAATGAAATACACCCTTGTCAAAGTTAGAGTACATATCTTGGCCCCGTGGCCCTTTGTGATCTACACTGATCACACGTCCTTGCGGACTGCCACCAACTCGCCGCATCTATCGCATCGGATGGCGAGATGGATGTCATTCTTCGCGGAATACAACTTCCGCGTCGAATACAAGACGGGCAAGCTTAATGGGCTTGCCAATGTATTGTCGCGTCGACCTGACTATGAGCTAGCTCATGTCAGTCGGGTCACGATGGATCTATACGATCGGATACGCTTGGCGTATCAGGAGGACGACAACTACACACCACTGGTGCAGTTCTTGTCCGATGGCAAGGACGCCAAAGTCGAAAGGCTTTCGCCTCGACAGCGGGCGCAGCTCCATCGTTATGAGATGGTCGATGGGTTACTCCATTACAGAGTAGACCCTAGAGATCCTCCTCGGGTTGTCGTTCCAAACGACGAGGATCTGAAGTATGACATACTTCTAGAGGCGCATGATGCGCCGATAAGTGGCCATCTTGGCCGGGAGAAGACCTACCAAATGGTTTCTCAGACATTTTGGTGGCCCCGCATGTATAGGTGGGTGGCACACTATGTCAAGACATGTGAAACATGTCAGCGGGTGAAGTCTTCGGACCACGCCTCGGCCCCACTGCAGAGCCTACCTGTACCAGCGGACCGCTGGAAGTCGATGAGTCTCGACTTCGTCTTCGGCCGCCGGCCGATGACAAGGGCAACACCGATATTCTGGTGTTTGTGTGCTGTTTGAGGAAGATGGTGTGTCTTGCTCCGGTTCGTGACAAGATCACAGGGAAACAAGCTGCACAGCTGTTCCTAGATAGCGTGTTTCGCTATCATGGTCTGCCAGAGAACAAAGTCTCTCATCGAGATTCGAGCATCATAGGAGCGTTTTGGGACACACTGTTCCTTCTAGGAACCGAGTTGACGGTGTCAACTGCGGACCATTCCCAGACTGATGGTCAGACGGAGCGCGCCAACCGCGTGCTCGAAGATACACTACGGAGCTTCTATGCTGAGGTACCTCGGTCCTGATCGGACCAGCTGCCTATAGGTTTGCACACAACAATGCGGTACACGCATCAACGGGGTTACCCCATTCTACCTGAATGGGTTACGCCACCCTCAGGTTGCCGCTAAGTTTACGGGGAGGCACCAATACCTCTAGCGTAAAGTGGGGAAGGACTCGTCAAGCCTTTTCCTTCCAGGGCTCGGATATCGAGCCAAAGGCTTTGAAAAGACAGTTGCAGCCGAGTAAGAGACGCAATAGCGTTAGTCCAGGGAAGTCGAAAGGAGTACTCAGACAGAAAAAAGGAAGAGGAAACTTAAGCGTGTTTAACGTTGATGAGTTAGTTCTACTCGACGCTACGAACCTACCACTGAACGGGGTAAGCTTCATAGGGAGCAACAAATTGAAGCATTGCTGTATCGGACCCTTCGCAGTCCTGACCAGACATGGCGCCGCATACGCCATTGACCTCTCAAAGTCAATGGCGATGCACCTAACGCTCTACATGGAGTGTCGTAGCGGTACCATCATCGGCAGGATCCTTCTCCTCAGCTGGAGGAAGCCCAAGGTGAGAACTCACCTCCTCGAAACAACGCTGAATCTCATGGACAACCGGAGCAGCCAGTGTCGGATCCTGTAAATGAAACACAGTCTGACACCCACGCGAGTCATACGAAGGGTATGGCGGTACCGAATGGGAAGAGCTCGTGTAAGAGCCATACCCGTAAGCCGAGTGATACGAGTACCCCTGCGGCTCATAAGAGGGTATCCGACCATGCACCTCATGGCTTAGAGCGCTTAAGCCTCGACGAAGTTCCTTCAGGACGGAATCCGGAACACGGCGGTCAATACACCCGTGGAGCTCCTGAGTCTCACGACCAAGAGCGTCCGTATCTTGACGAAGGATCTCAAGGGCTCTGTCCTGCCAGCATGGGCGCCAGTCTGACAACCAAGTCCCAGCCCAATGGCAATATGGATCGCGTACACGTGTTCTCGAAGTCGACGAACTTCGTCGCTCGAAAGGGATCCCACAGACTCCCGATCCGAAGTTGAGGGTCCAGAAGGATGAGGCTAAGGAGGATCCTCATACACAACGCGTGTGGGGGCTTCTCCTGTCCTACTTGATCGGAACGGAGTACGCCACTTCCATATGGATGGAATCGTCTGAGAGCGGCGGCACGCATCGGAGCCGAAAGTCCGGCACCGGGTTGCCTGCTCGACGCCTGTTGAGATCTGGGATCAGAAATAACAACCAGGGCGTAAGTAGACCGTGGATTCTTAGTCGACTTACGGTGTACGGTTCCCGGATTAACGGAACCGTACCCGCTCATCATGAGCGCTGGGCTTAGACTGTTGGCTAAGCCCCTCCATTACGGAGTGGAGCTGCCGCTTAGCGATTAAGGAAGCAAACGCAATGCAAAGGTCGCGCTGGTCCAAGGCATAGGGCAGCACACGATCTTCTCAGAGTTCTTTCAACTCCTGAACTGTAAAGTTCTTCAAAGAGACCCATCTCCAGAACAGGCCTTCTGCCTGGGATTGAATTGTGGTGTTCTTGGACTGTACCCAGGGGTATCTCCACACGGGAAGAGCCCACCACGGCCTTCCAGTTTCTTCCGGAGACTTGTGAATTTCTTGAGAGGAATTTGGTGTGGTCTGAGCACAACACACCTAGCGGCCTCAATGTCATTGACAAATCTCTTTTCACCCTGAACCAAGGCATGCTCACAGGCGCCACGCGAAATGCGCCCATGCTTATGGCCGCGAGGAACACAGATTTTCTCCAAGAACATGGGAGACCCAGACCCCCGCATCCGGTGGATAGTATTCGTGAGGATATACTGGGGTAGAAGGCACCGAGGATGTTACCACTGAAACGCCGTGCTGTTGAGCAGCTTGATATCGTTCTTGCTGCTCACTGAGGTCGTTAGAGATCTCTTGGGGATCAGCAACAGCCCCCTCCTCTTCAGCCTCCTCGGACCCAGAGTCAAAACGGGGACGATACCCTTTCGCGATGGGAGGCTCCGGAGTAGGAGAGCCAGGGACTGCGAGATTCTTAGCTGCAGCAACACCCTCTTCCGCCCGCGTTTGAGATTCTGCATTCGCAGCTTGGACTCGAGCCTTACCTTTTTCAAGGTAAGGTTTTTGCAGGCGAGCTTGTGGGAGCCATCTTTGCCTCCGGTTGTATGGCATACCCCTGATAGGGTACCGCCTCTAGTAGTAGATACACTTCTGGGGTATTCGTTTTGTGAACGCTCTGTCATCAGTGGTGTGCCCCACACCGGTGACACGTAAGTCGAACGACTGTGAGCCAACCAATAGGATAAGACCGTATTTTATATAAGAAAACTAAAGTGAATTAGAAATTGGTATTACAGATCTGATTAACCATAAATAAATTAGTCTATAAAATCTACTATTAAGCCCCCTCAGACCAGGGACCGGTGAACTGCCTTTCACTTATAGTTTCTATACTCTTAATAGCACGCTTCCTCAAGCAAGGTACTCGAGTGACCCCGTCACGTCGGCCCAGCATGCCGGACAAACCGTTGTTCTCGACGATCCGGTCAAAGGTCATGAAGTAGTTGGCAATCCGTGCCTCGACGTCCACCTCAGCGAGATTCGTCTTAAACGCCCGTGCAAACAGTTGTACAACGTCAGGGACACGATCGTTCATCAACTCGTGTTATTGCGTTTTCTAAAAAGCAGTACATTTTTTATTTTCCGAAATGAAAGCCTCCAGAAATAGCCATAGCTAGAGTAACCGTAATACCACTCATAAGGATGAAGTAAACGACGCCTAACAGTCCCCGTTTAATCTTACCGTTCCGGCCCTTTGATAGGTATGTTTGTAGCCTCTTAGAACTTTGTTCAATTGGGGCGTTTTGTAAAGACTCGAGAACTGCAGGGTTGCTCTTCAGATTGTGAAGCCTTTTCATCGTCACTGGGTCTGCCTTGAGCTCTTTGATAAGGGCAGGATTGTTCTTCAACTTCTCGACTTCCTTGATAACCTTGGGGTTCTTTTGTAAGACTGCCGCACTCCTCGTATTCCCTCGAAAGAAAAGTTTCAAGTTGTTGTAAAGATGTAAGCCTTTCTCTTCATCATCTTCTTCTTTGCTGTTTGTCGAATTTTCATTCTTTGCTCTTGGGTTGTCATTTCGTAGGCGTCGGTGCGTGGTTCCTACACTGCTCGTGGGTGTTGAGTAGGTTACCAAGTCGATATCTTTGACAGTTTTGTCAACAGGGGCGCCTAATACCACGCATGCCAGCAGCACCACGGTAGTCAGAACTTGGTAGAAGGATCTCATCATTGTTGCTTGTTTCGAGAAGAGAGGAAATGGAAGTGAGCTTGGTAGCTACGCTCGATCCTCACACTACAATCTCTATCCTCATACACATGAGCACGACGTGGAAACCTGTATTTTCCCTATCTTCACACATGTGATCCTGCGTGCCGCCTTCAGGATCCAGAATTAGGATCGACCGAACTGTCTTTCAACATGATTTGAGCACTTTAGGTACATGTTGAAATATCACGTCAACAGCTGACGCTTTTTGCAGTACGGACGGACCACTAAATATCACTTACAAATCTGCACATGAGCAGTTTTTGTCCTGGTCATTTGACAAAAATGCTACTGCTTTTGCTATTCACAAATCTTAAGCTTTTAATTCTGCCAACTTCCATGAACGTATGAATCGAAGGGCGCGGCTTGTAACATCTGTACAAACAGCGATACCACTCAAGCGTAACAGCGCGGGGTGGCTTGTAATATCTGTACATACAGCGATGCCACGGAAGCGTAAAAGCGCGGCATGGAACAGGGAACAACAGCCCTTAATCATCATGGGCCGTTGCTCATCAAGTTGATGATCGCATTCAAGATCGGTTGAATCATGCTGTTATTTAAGAATCTCGACCAGTCACTTCATCTGTCGAGATGCAGTATCATTATTCTCTGAAACACATTAAAATCATTTTAGCTAGTATGATGAACTACCCCATTACCTAAAATCTGGTACAGTCAGATGTAGACAATAAAAACTCGGAAATAATTGTACAATTTGCTGTGATCGAACTGTACCTGAAAGTTTCGAATTTTTGATTGAATATACCGGAGTATATTAACACAGAGACTACCTGGTATACTTCTAAATCTCGTCGAGATGGTTTGGTGGTTTAACAATTTAGCCACTGGAAGTGAATTGTTGTGTGACCACACATGTGGTTTATCCGTTAGAGATTGCTAAACCTTTGAAGTTGAATTTGATTATCGACCAGTTATGTTAACAGTACAGCAGTTGAGAGTGTATCAAATGCCTATCTACTAGATAAAATCTCTCGTCCAGAATGTTTCTTCTTTACCGATGGGTAGGTTCATCGGCAACTAATTATTGCTCAAATATTCAATGTTCTTGTGCTACGTGGCTCAGCATACTTGTGTCGACTAAGTTAGTGCAGCGCGGGGTATACGTAGTCAAAGACATCCTGCCAGGCACAAAACGTCACCATCATCGTGAATCCAGCACATGTGGTTATATTGTTGACCAGGGGAAGAGACAATCCGCCACGCTCGTCGAGCGTACGCAATTCAAACGTGTTCGATGTGTATTCCAGTGTGTCTTTCATGTCGACGACGGTGAGGTTGTTGAAGTTCGTCTCAATCGCTTCGATCGAGCTCATCTCCAAGTAGCGACCAAAATGGGACGACTCCCATGGGTAGACAGCGCCATCCTGGGGTGAGGTGAAGAAGTACGCGGACTCTTGTTTGAGGAAGTTGGATGTTGGACGACGCTGGTCGAAGATACATTGGTCGTTACCTGGGAGACAAGGGTTGACATTGTTCACGACAGGGAAGGAAACATTGGAGAGGCTCAGCAACCGAACTGAGGCGATCGATGGAGGGTGAAAAATGTCTGTTGAAACTGGAGATCAACATTTTCGATAGCAAGCTGGACGATGTCACGTTGCAGCTTGCGATAAAGCGTCTCGGGTGCGTACGCAGTGAAATTGAAAATGTCCTCCCTACGAAGAATTTGAGCGAGCTAGTTCAACGAGAAGCAATAGGATCAACATCCTTGGGTCCAATGGAAAAGGCCGTTCTGGACACCAGCTCACTGATGAAACGCTTTACTTGGTGGTGATGCATTTCCTCAATTACTGCTCGGCGATGGCACCGCCTTGCGAGTGCGCCAGGAAATGTAGCTGTCGTTGAAAGCGGAGTTGTTGGCAACAACATTACGCACCTCTTCAACGGCCAGACAGGTCTACTGGTGGATGTAGCTAGAGGACAACAATACATAAACAAAATAATCGTTTTTCGCGTATAGGTGTACTATCCAAGACGCCCAAGTTAGTTTTTAGTGTGGTACTCAGTTAACATGACTAAAGTGCCGGACCAACTCCTATTAATGAATGCACTTGATTACTCATAGACTCTGACCCACGTAACGGTAAAACGGTTGGTTTATAGAATTTACTGCGCACTGACACTGAGCAGCAATCTACGCAATAGACAATTGCGATTGTCAAAGGTATGCGAACGAGGCTTGGTAGTAGACGATGTGAGTGGATGAATGGAAATCCGAAAGTGAGTTCGATTTAGGTTAGTGTCATTGCTACTTGCTACCTCCTACAGTTCCTACAGTCTTTTAGTAATCCTACTGTTACGGTCCAAATGATTTGAGGCGCGGCCAAATGATTTGAGGCGCGACCAAATGATTTGAGGCGCGGCCAAATGATTTGAGGCGCGACCAAATGATCTGAGGCGCGGCCAAATGATTTGAGGCACGACCAAATGATTTGTGTGATGCGTAAACACGATGCACATCATAGGATTCACCAAATTGAAGTTGAGAGCCAATCACATTACACGATCCCAAAAGATCCACCAATCAGGTTGCTCCATTCCCGTTTCTTCAACTATGGCCCACACAAGGCACACGCCCGGCACGTGCGTGCCGCGTGCCTAACGTAGAGGTCCAGCGTAGAGGTCCAGTCGAACAGACAGCGAAGTGCAACCACAACACCCCCACTCAATTCGATGTCTCGAGCTTGGGACCCACGTTGCTCTGCATGAGCAAAAAGCGCAGCGTCTTCGTCGATAGACCCTTGGTGAGGAAATCAGCGAGTTGGTTCTTGGATTCTTCGTAGGTCAATTCAACCTCACCACTCGCAATCTTCTCGCGAATGAAATGGTAGCGAATATCAATGTGCTTGGTTCGTGCTTGGTAACCGACATTCTTTCCCAATGCCATGGCACCTTGGTTGTCTTCGTAGATCACCGTAGGTCCATGTTGCTCTGCACCAATGTCCTTGAGTAGACGTCGCATCCATACAACTTCCTTGATGCAATCACTAAGCGCCATGTACTCGGCCTCAGTAGAACTTAGAGCGACCGTCTTCTGGAATGTCGATCTCCACACCACAGGTGCACCGCACATCATGAGCATTACCCCGCTCACCGAACGTCTGTCATCGCGATTGCCGGCCCAGTCAGCATCTGAGTAAGCGGCTAGTTCTGTCCCCATGCGTCCGTCGTATGTGATGGCCACATCCTTCGTCTTCAGCAAATAGCGCACCACCTTGATCCCAGCATCCCAGTGTCGCTGACCAGGATTTTCGAGGTATCGGCTCAACTTGGCAACGACAACAGCGATGTCCGGTCGAGTTCCACATGCCAGGTACATGAGGCTTCCCACCAACGACCGATAAGGTTTTGACTTCATCTTTGCTTTGTCATCATCACTCTGTGATTCGTCAGCCTTGGTCAGGTGGACACTCGGATCAAGTGGGGTGAAACTTGGTTTTGCGTTCTCTTGACCAAACTTGTTGATTATAGACTCGGTGTACGCTCGCTGACTAATGGTCAACGCCTTCCGTTCCATATCATAGGCGATCTCAATACCGAGAATGAAGCGCGCACGACCGAGGTCCTTGATCCGAAATTTCTCAGCAATTCCTGCCTTCACGGACGCAATGATGTCCTTTTCACGTGACGCAATCAACATGTCGTCTACGTAGAGACACACAATACACTCGCTGTCACCTTCACCTCTGGTGTAGACACATGGGTCTGCATCAGCAGCCTTGAACCCCATTGTCTTGAGATGTGCGTCTATGGTCTCGTTCCACACACGTGACGCCTGCTTAAGTCCATATAGACTCTGGAGCAGTAAACACACGACGTCACCTTCTCCTTCTGTGTCCGACAAAGACAGAAGCTCTTGTAGGCCTTCTGGAAGCTCCATGTAGATCTCCTCTTCCAGTTTGCCATATAGAAATGCTGTGTCGACGTCACACTGCTCAATCTCGAATCCTTCTGCGCAACACTTAGCGAGTTTCGTACGAATCGAGTTGAGGTAAGCCACTGGTGCATACGTTTCTTCGTAGTCAATGCCATGACGTTGCGAATACCCCTTTGCCACCAGACGTGCCTTGTGTCGAATGACCTTTCCCTCCTCGTTGCGTTTCAACGCGAACACCCACCGACAACCAATCGGGCGCTGGTGCGTTGGTCTTAGTACCAACTTCCAGGTCTTGTTTGCAGTGAGCGACCCCAGTTCACTTGCAATAGCCTTATTCCACTCTTTAGCGTCCACGCTTGTAGTGGCGTCTTCGTATGACTTTGGGACACCTTCCATTGCAGCCATAGCTTGACCGTTCTCAATTGCGAGCTGGTCTTCGTTTACCTTTGCTCTTTCCTGAATCAATCTCTGTCGTTTCGTGGTTCCAGTCGTCGACGATGCCACTATTTGTTTCTTGCGTGCACTCGCCTCCTCAGGATCTTCAGTCTCGTCAATGGGGCGAGTGCGCGAGCGAGTAATCATGGGATGGGTAGAACCGTATGGTACCATCACACCATCCATTGCTTTGTCATGTTGAAGTGGGATAACGTCACCACCTTCAGTAACGGTCGGAACGATCTGCCGTGTGTCCACCGATCGTTGTCTAGCTTGTACAGGAACGCTTGTTGGTTCTTCATCTTCATATTGACGAACGATCAAATGATCGGATATGCTCGTCTCCATGAACTTGACGGTGCGCACGATTTGCACCTTTCCCGTTGTCACGTTCATGACACGGTATCCCTTCACTCCGTCTTCGTATCCCATGAATCGACACTTGAACGCCTTCGCATCGAGCTTTCGGCGTTTCTCGTTAGGGATGTGTGCGTAGCCAAGTGCACCAAACACCTTCAAGTTCTTCAGTAGCGGCTTGGTATTGTACACAGTCTCGTAGGGCGTCTTAATTGTCACCGAGTTTGGGATCCGATTGATGATCCAGGCTGCGATGTTAACAGCTTCTGCCCACCACTTCTTGTCAACACTCTCATGGTAGAGCATACAGCGAGCCATTTCCACGAGGCTCCGGTTCATGCGCTCAGCAAGTCCGTTTTGCTGAGGCGTGTACGGCACCGTCTTCTCGTGCTTGATGCCACAGTTGTTGAGGTAGGCCTTGAACTGTCGACCTGTATACTCTCCACCGTTGTCCGAACGCAGACGCTTGATCCTTTGTCCCGTCGCGTTCTCTAAAGCTGCCTTGAAGATCTTGAACTTCGACAGCACATCTGACTTCGCTTTCATGAAGTAGACTGTCACGTGGCGTGAGGATCGTCGATGAATGTGACGACATACGTGCAACCGCCAGGTGTCTTGGTCTGCATCGGACCCATTACGTCCGTGTGCACGAGGTCAAGTACACCAGCTCTTTTGACGAGCTTCTCCGGGTATCGTGGAAAGTCGTCGGCTCTCATCTTGCCCATGCAGCAGCCTGCGCAGATAGCATCACTAGTGACACCATCCGTGACTTCAGGCACTCCATCTGCCATGGTCAGTAGCTGTTCGTAGCGCTTGAACGGGATGTGGCCTAGGCGTGCGTGTACTACAGCCCACGGCTCCTTACGAGGTGTCGTCGCGACATTGCACACCTCGTCCCCCACTGTCTTCAGCTTATAGACATTTCCACAACGCATTGCCTCCATAACCTTAGCGTCGCCATAGCGAAAGACACACTTGTCTTTGCTGAACTGCGCGACAACATTCTTCTCGGCCAGCTTCGACACCGAGATGAGGCTTCCTTCAACTTCGGGGATGTAGAGAACATCCGATAGCGAGACGGTCGTTCCGTCCATCAGCTTCAGACTGACTGTGCCCGTTGCCACTGCGTCAATCTTCGTACCATCCACAATGGTGGTGCGGACTGGCGTCTTCAGGTCCTTCATGGACACGAACTTATCCCGGACACTGGTCATGTGCGAGCTTGCACCGGAGTCGACGAGCCATTCCGATCTGCTCATCGCACTCGTAACCGCGAATGAGAAGTCGTGTCTTTCCTCTTGGGCTACTTGTCCACGCTGTTCGTCAGACTTCTTCTTGCGGCACTCAAATTCCTTGTGCCCTTGCTTCTTGCAGTAGAAGCACTTGCCACCAAATCGATGCTTTCCCCCAGAATTTATCTTCTTTGCTGCGAAAGCTTTCTCTTGAGCCGATGGCGATTCATCCGAGGCTGTAACACCAGAAAGCGCTTGAATCGCGTAGGCGAGAGTGATGTTTGGTGTGTTCTCGAGCACAGTGCTGATCATCTTGTACTCGTCGGTTAGACTACCAAGGAGCAACACGAGCTGACGAGTCTCATCTAGAGGCTCTCCGATTGTCTCCATCTGAAGTACAATCTCCTTGAACTGGTCAACGTGGTTAGCAAAACGAGTACCCGGCTCCATCTTGAAGTTATTCAACTTTTTAGTAACAATGAGCCGGTTCTTCAGCGTCTTGCGATTGAACTGCTCTTCGAGCAACGTCCACGCGTCAGCGGCAGTTAACGCTCCACGGATGTAGACTTGGTATGTGAGGCTCACATCTCCTGCGATCACACCAAGGGCCTTCAGATCGTTGGTCTTCCATTCCGCCGTGGAGCGGTCACTCAGTTGGTCGTACTCTGGCTTGACAATCTGCGGAAGCAAACCTTTGCGAGCAAGTTTCATCCGCATGTTGAACTCCCAGTGAAAGTAGTTGTCTTCCACGAGTTTAACGGTGTCTGCATAGCTTGGGCTCATAACCAATTGCGATTGTCAAAGGTATGCGAACGAGGCTTGGTAGTAGACGATGTGAGTGGATGAATGTAAATCCGAAAGTGAGTTCGATTTAGGTTAGTGTCATTGCTACTTGCTACCTCCTACAGTTCCTACAGTCTTTTAGTAATCCTACTGTTACGGTCCAAATGATTTGAGGCGCGGCCAAATGATTTGAGGCGCGACCAAATGATCTGAGGCGCGGCCAAATGATTTGAGGCACGACCAAATGATTTGTGTGATGCGTAAACACGATGCACATCATAGGATTCACCAAATTGAAGTTGAGAGCCAATCACATTACACGATCCCAAAAGATCCACCAATCAGGTTGCTCCATTCCCGTTTCTTCAACTATGGCCCACACAAGGCACACGCCCGGCACGTGCGTGCCGCGTGCCTAACGTAGAGGTCCAGCGTAGAGGTCCAGTCGAACAGACAGCGAAGTGCAACCACAACATAGACTTGATCACGACATTGTAGGCAGATGTAGAAAGACAAAGGATTTGCTTACACTATACTGGTTGCATGCTAAATGAAACAGTCATGACGAAGGAGTAAAATCCTACAAATTTAAGTGACGCAGCCATAACGCTGGTTTATACCTGCTTGACTAACCCTTCAGACAGAATAAGAGAATGTTTAGGTACACATATATTATCTGAATGCGATACAGGGTCTGAAAATGTCATTTTTAGTCAAAAAAGCAACAATCTCTTTCAACTGAACGACAATCGTTGTTATTAATATCAGTATGTAGCAGCAAGCAAGCTCTGTTCGTTGTGCATTTTTAAAGTTTCCTTCTTCCTGCTGGAGAGTTTGTCCATCGACAACAACTATAATGCGTCTGATCGTCTTCTTGGTCCTACTTCTAGCCACCTGTGTAGCAGGCCATAAAGGCCTCGCTCTTGTTGACAAAACTGTCAAAGATATCGACTTTGTAACCTATTCAACACCCACGAGCAGTGTAGAAACCACGCACCGACGCCTACGAAATGGCAACCCAAGAGCAAAGAATGAAAATTCGACAAACAGCAAAGAAGAAGATGATGAAGAGAAAGGCTTACATCTTTACAACAACTTGAAACTTTTCTTACGAGGGAATACGAGGAGTGCGGCAGTCTTACAAAAGAACCCCAAGGTTATCAAGGAAGTCGAGAAGTTGAAGAACAATCCTGCCCTTATCAAAGAGCTCAAGGCAGACCCAGTGACGATGAAAAGGCTTCACAATCTGAAGAGCAACCCTGCAGTTCTCGAGTCTTTACAAAACGCCCCAATTGAACAAAGTTCTAAGAGGCTACAAACATACCTATCAAAGGGCCGGAACGGTAAGATTAAACGGGGACTGTTAGGCGTCGTTTACTTCATCCTTATGAGTGGTATTACGGTTACTCTAGCTATGGCTATTTCTGGAGGCTTTCATTTCGGAAAATAAAAAATGTACTGCTTTTTAGAAAACGCAATAACACGAGTTGATGAACGATCGTGTCCCTGACGTTGTACAACTGTTTGCACGGGCGTTTAAGACGAATCTCGCTGAGGTGGACGTCGAGGCACGGATTGCCAACTACTTCATGACCTTTGACCGGATCGTCGAGAACAACGGTTTGTCCGGCATGCTGGGCCGACGTGACGGGGTCACTCGAGTACCTTGCTTGAGGAAGCGTGCTATTAAGAGTATAGAAACTATAAGTGAAAGGCAGTTCACCGGTCCCTGGTCTGAGGGGGCTTAATAGTAGATTTTATAGACTAATTTATTTATGGTTAATCAGATCTGTAATACCAATTTCTAATTCACTTTAGTTTTCTTATATAAAATACGGTCTTATCCTATTGGTTGGCTCACAGTCGTTCGACTTACGTGTCACCGGTGTGGGGCACACCACTGATGACAGAGCGTTCACAAAACGAATACCCCAGAAGTGTATCTACTACTAGAGGCGGTACCCTATCAGGGGTATGCCATACAACCGGAGGCAAAGATGGCTCCCACAAGCTCGCCTGCAAAAACCTTACCTTGAAAAAGGTAAGGCTCGAGTCCAAGCTGCGAATGCAGAATCTCAAACGCGGGCGGAAGAGGGTGTTGCTGCAGCTAAGAATCTCGCAGTCCCTGGCTCTCCTACTCCGGAGCCTCCCATCGCGAAAGGGTATCGTCCCCGTTTTGACTCTGGGTCCGAGGAGGCTGAAGAGGAGGGGGCTGTTGCTGATCCCCAAGAGATCTCTAACGACCTCAGTGAGCAGCAAGAACGATATCAAGCTGCTCAACAGCACGGCGTTTCAGTGGTAACATCCTCGGTGCCTTCTACCCCAGTATATCCTCACGAATACTATCCACCGGATGCGGGGGTCTGGGTCTCCCATGTTCTTGGAGAAAATCTGTGTTCCTCGCGGCCATAAGCATGGGCGCATTTCGCGTGGCGCCTGTGAGCATGCCTTGGTTCAGGGTGAAAAGAGATTTGTCAATGACATTGAGGCCGCTAGGTGTATTGTGCTCAGACCACACCAAATTCCTCTCAAGAAATTCACAAGTCTCCGGAAGAAACTGGAAGGCCGTGGTGGGCTCTTCCCGTGTGGAGATACCCCTGGGTACAGTCCAAGAACACCACAATTCAATCCCAGGCAGAAGGCCTGTTCTGGAGATGGGTCTCTTTGAAGAACTTTACAGTTCAGGAGTTGAAAGAACTCTGAGAAGATCGTGTGCTGCCCTATGCCTTGGACCAGCGCGACCTTTGCATTGCGTTTGCTTCCTTAATCGCTAAGCGGCAGCTCCACTCCGTAATGGAGGGGCTTAGCCAACAGTCTAAGCCCAGCGCTCATGATGAGCGGGTACGGTTCCGTTAATCCGGGAACCGTACACCGTAAGTCGACTAAGAATCCACGGTCTACTTACGCCCTGGTTGTTATTTCTGATCCCAGATCTCAACAGGCGTCGAGCAGGCAACCCGGTGCCGGACTTTCGGCTCCGATGCGTGCCGCCGCTCTCAGACGATTCCATCCACATGGAAGTGGCGTACTCCGTTCCGATCAAGTAGGACAGGAGAAGCCCCCACCCGCGTTGTGTATGCGGCTCCTTCTTAGCCTCATCCTTCTGGACCCTCAACTTCGGATCGGGAGTCTGTGGGATCCCTTTCGAGCGACGAAGTTCGTCGACTTCGAGAACACGTGTACGCGATCCATATTGCCATTGGGCTGGGACTTGGTTGTCAGACTGGCGCCCATGCTGGCAGGACAGAGCCCTTGAGATCCTTCGTCAAGATACGGACGCTCTTGGTCGTGAGACTCGGGAGCTCCACGGGTGTATTGACCGCCGTGTTCCGGATTCCGTCCTGAAGGAACTTCGTCGAGGCTTAAGCGCTCTAAGCCATGAGGTGCATGGTCGGATACCCTCTTATGAGCCGCAGGGGTACTCGTATCACTCGGCTTACGGGTATGGCTCTTACACGAGCTCTTCCCATTCGGTACCGCCATACCCTTCGTATGACTCGCGTGGGTGTCAGACTGTGTTTCATTTACAGGATCCGACACTGGCTGCTCCGGTTGTCCATGAGATTCAGCGTTGTTTCGAGGAGGTGAGTTCTCACCTTGGGCTTCCTCCAGCTGAGGAGAAGGATCCTGCCGATGATGGTACCGCTACGACACTCCATGTAGAGCGTTAGGTGCATCGCCATTGACTTTGAGAGGTCAATGGCGTATGCGGCGCCATGTCTGGTCAGGACTGCGAAGGGTCCGATACAGCAATGCTTCAATTTGTTGCTCCCTATGAAGCTTACCCCGTTCAGTGGTAGGTTCGTAGCGTCGAGTAGAACTAACTCATCAACGTTAAACACGCTTAAGTTTCCTCTTCCTTTTTTCTGTCTGAGTACTCCTTTCGACTTCCCTGGACTAACGCTATTGCGTCTCTTACTCGGCTGCAACTGTCTTTTCAAAGCCTTTGGCTCGATATCCGAGCCCTGGAAGGAAAAGGCTTGACGAGTCCTTCCCCACTTTACGCTAGAGGTATTGGTGCCTCCCCGTAAACTTAGCGGCAACCTGAGGGTGGCGTAACCCATTAGGTAGAACGGGTTAAGTGCCATTGAAGCGTGTACCGCATTGTTGAGTGCAAACTCTACCTAGGCATCTGATCCAACCAGGATCGAGGTGCCTCAGCACATATACTCCCTAGAGTATCTTCGAGCACGCGCTTGACGCGCTCCAGCTCACCATCAGTCTATGGATAGTCCGCAGTTGACATCGCCAACTTGGTTCCTAGAAGCTGGAACAGGGTGTCACAAAACGCTCCTGTGAAGCGCGAATGTCAATCAGAGACTATGGTCTCTGGCAGACTATGATAGTGAAGCATGCTATCCAAGAACAGCTGTGCAGCTTGTTTCCCGGTGACCTTGTCACGTACTCGAGCAAGATGCACCATCTTGCTCAAGCGGCAGACAAACACCAAAATGTCGGTGTTTCCCTTGTTATCGGCCGGAAGGTCAAAGACGAAGTCAAGGCTCAACGACTTCCAGCAAACCGCTGATACAGGAAGGCACAGTGGCCGAGTCGAGGCGTGGCCCGAAGGCTTCACCCTCTGACATGTTTGACATGTCTTGACATAGTGCGCCACCCACTTATACATGTGGGGCCACCAGAATATCAGAGAGGCCGCTGGATTCGGCCAAGGTGACCACTCATCGGTGTATCATGCGCCTCCAGAAGTATGTCATACTTCAAATCCTCGTCGTTCGGAACGACGGCCCGAGGAGGTTCTCCTGGGTCTACTCTATAGTGAAGCACGTCCGCCAGCTCATATTGACGGAGCTGTGACCGCTATCGAAGCGAGAGCCTATCGACTTTGATGTCCTTGCCTCGGACAAGAACCGCACCAGTGGTGTGTAGTTCTCGTCCTCTTGATACGTTAAACGTATTTGATCGAACAGATCAGTCGTGACCCGGCTGACATGAGCTAGGTCATAGTTGGTCGACGCGACAATGCATCGGCAACACACTCAGCTTGCCCGACTTGTATTCGACACTGAAGTTGTATTCCGTGGAAAAGGCATCCGCCTCGCCATTTATTGCGATAAATGCGGCGAGTTAGTGGAGGTCTGCAAGGACGCGTGATACGTTTTGATCGCAAAGGGCGTTGGTCCAAGCGGTGAACACTGAACATGCCAATAGCGTACTGCATTGCAAGTAGCTCCTTGTGGTGAACGCGATAGTTCCGTTTGACAGTCTTGAGCTGCCTGGGCTGGGAAGAGATGAAGCGTTCGCTTCCATCATTGTCCTTCTGCAACACAGCATATTGCATAGTCTGAAGCGTTACAGACAACGCAAAAAGGCTTGGTCTCGCCCGGCACAGCCAAGACTGGCGCATGCTCTAAGTTCGCCTTCATGCTGTGGAAAGTACGCTGAAGCTGTCAAAAGCATCCCGGTGCTGTTGCTCCCACATCCTTGTTTAAGAGATCCGATAAGGGTCCAGCGAGTTCAGCGTATTCCACGCTGAACTTGTGGAGGTAGTTTGCTAGGCCCAACCACTTCCTAAGATACTTCAGCGACGTTGGGGTTGGCTAAGCCGCGATGGCTTTGACTTTCCCTGGGTCAGCGCGTACGCCGACCCGGCTAACAAATCCGCCGAGGGCCTTTATCTCCTCGGCTGCGAAGCCACACTAATCGATGCTGGCATAGGGCTTGTTAGCTCTCATGATCTCGAGCACGCGACGGAGATACTTTAGATGTACTCCATAGCCGCCTGTCCAACTTCGCTGTACCGAAGTTGGACAGGCATTCGAAAGCCTCTGTGGCATCCCTAGCCACTCCCAGAGCATCCCGCTCGGGGTGCTCACTGCGGTGAGAGGAATGTCACTTTTCCGCATCAGGATCTGGTAGTACCCATCGACCAGACTTAATGGTCTCTATAGCTTACAGCCCAGCATATGTTCAACAACACATCGATGCGATGGATCGGTATCTGTGACGGTACCATCGCATTGTTCAGGTTGTTGTAAGCATGAACAAAACGCCCCTTCCTGTTCGGTTTACGAACGCAAAAGTTTGGCGTCGAGTGCGGGGACTTCGATTCCCGCACCATGCCCGGCTTCGCCTTCTCGTCATAGAAGGTATCACTTACCTCGCGCTTCTCGCGAGGTAGATGCCACTGCCTCGTGACGCAATCCTTTGTGCCAGGCACGAGGTCAATCTCGTGCTGTACTCCCCGATTTGGTGGGAGTTGGGATGGTGGGTATTTCGACACCACAGCCGAGAACGTTTTGACTTTAGGATACACTGGATCCTCCGGTTTCTTGGGGATCTCAGAGCCCAAGTGCGTTGCACGCTGCTTCGCGAACCCCTCTAGGACATCCTCGTCCATCACGGAGGATAAGTTCAAATCTCAGGAGAGGTCTCCGGCTTCAAGAGCACCATCTCCGCAATCTCTCGGGCCTTCAACTCAGCCAGGAAGTCCTTCATGGACATTTCCTCGAGGATCAGCAGTGCTGACACCTCCGGCAGTGCCTCCAAAAGGACGCCATCTGCCTTTACTTGACGACCGGCCGTGCCGGTGGAGTCCCAGACTCCGAGTGTGGTACTTGATTATCGACACGGGAGGTGCTCAACGGCACCTCCGCCCTCGTACTGGTCTTCTTGACCCCGCGCGGAACTTCGTTACCCATGCTAGAGATGCACGCTGCGCTCTCATTCTTCTTGATCTCTTCGACCTTGCGTGGTACTATGTTACCCACGCCGGAGGCGCTCTCAGTGTCCTCCTCAACAGCCTCAGCTGTTTGCGGAACTACGTTACCTGCTTGTGGACTTATGTTACCCACCTGTGGACCTATGCCACCCAGACTGGAGGCGTCTTCGGAGCTCTCCCCAGTAGCCTCTGCTCCTTGCGGACCTATGTTACCCGCCTGGTCAGTGCCTTCTGACACTGCCACAGTCGATGCCCATACGACGCGACGACTCTCAGTGTTGGGGTTTGCCGTCGCAGCAATCCCACAAGCTTGGCAATGAGGCTTGATCTCAGACCAGTTGCGAGGTTCACCACAACACCTTCATTGGCGCCAGCGACTCCCAACAATTCCTTGGCCGCGTAAGCGCCATGACGACCTTCTCTGGTGCCCCAGTCCCGGACGGAGGTGGAAACATTACTCACCTGTGCTCTGTCGGAGACTGCGGGCCGGTTAGACCCAATGGCTTTGCCGCGCCAATCGATCCAGGGCTCGTGCATTTCGAGCCAAAGCATGCCCAGGATCAAGTCGTTCTTGTCCATGTCTGGGACATGGAATGACTCCGTGCTGTCCAATTCCTCAAATTTTACAGCTAGATCCGTACGAACCCCAGGTGCGTTAACCACCGTACCATTGGCCAGCCTTACAGAGACCTGACCCCTGCCTTCGCTTTCACGCAAGCGTCGGTATACTTGTCGCCATCCCGTGCGACCGTCTGACGTGAGCAAAGTTCGTCGACACCCCAGAATAGACTCGGATTCTGAAGGGATCACCACATCCTCGTACACTCGCGTGTATGATAAGCAGTCCGCCGCTGCTCTCCATCGTCTCGAGAGCGGCGAGGCCCTACCGGGGAAGATCCAATCATCCATGGCGTGCGCCGTCCGCACTCTTACCAGGGGGGACTTAGATTTTTCCCAGTAAAACGCCCCGCCTCTACTGGTGGCCGCGATTCCCCTCGCCCTTGGGTCGTGTTTTTTCCACTGGCCCCTCGAGCCCCTAGATTTGGAAGGGAACTTCCTTTGCCCTCCCGCAGGGCAGGCACGTTGCATGTGCCCGAGCTTCCCACATCCGTAGCAACGGATGGAGCTCTGTACGGCCGTACCCAGTTCCATGGGTACCGGCCCGGTGCTAGCTCCAGCTGCTGGAGCTCCCTGCACTGCGCCTGACGGCGTATTGTGGCCTTGCCACACCGACGTAGGAGTAGGAGCCTGTCGGTGGCTGTACTCCTCTTGGAGGGCGATCTGGATCGCCTCCTCCATAGTGTTCGCATGCACGCGAAACAACTGTGTGCGGGATGGGCCCACCTTCAGGCCATCCATGATCATTGCCACCTTGACGTGATCAGGTACGAGGTTCCCTACCAGAGATGCAGCGAGTACTCGCATCGCTTGGATGTACTCATGCAGCTCGCACTTCCCTTGTTTAAAGGCACGGAAGCGCGAGCGGTGGCGATACTCGTAGTTTGCCGGGAGGAAGGCGGTTCTAAGCTGTTCACACAGTTGCGTAGCAACCCGGCGTTGTGGCATCGCGCGTGTACGCCCAGGTTTTCGTCCGACCTCCCAGGACAGGGCGAAAGCGACCCGAAGTCGCTCGGTCGAGAATAGAGCCGCATTCATGGCGAGCTCTACCTCTCTGACCCAGAAGTGGAGGTTCTCTCCCTCCTTTCCCTCATAAGGGTTAACCTTAAACCTCAACGACGTAGGTTGGACTGGCTTCATCTCAGTCACGGGGGTCTGCAGCCCCTGTACGTGGGCGATAAGCCCTCTCTCGTACGTGTCGAACGCCTCGATGCGTTCGACCTGCTCGGCCGGCGTAGTAGCCGCCAAGCTATTGGAGGGCATATCCTCCAAAGATGCCCACCATCTTCCGGACCGAATCAAACTGAGAGTCGGTCAAATGAGGGAACTCCCCTCTATCCATCCTGGCTTACCTTGTAGGAGCCACAGAGGATTCAGGTAGGCAATCTACCCGCGTAGGCGTGGATTGACTACAAGTGCTACCAAGTGTGACGGGGTCACACGAGCACCTTGTTTGAGGAAGCGTGCTACAAAGAGTATACAAACTCTAAGTGAACTGCCGTTCACTAGTCCATAGCCTTAGGGGACTTAAATATCCAGTTTAGCGTAAGTTTTAGACTGATTTATTTATAGTTAATTAGGTCATTTGGTCTGTAATACAAATAACTAATTAACTATAGTTTGTTCCTATATATGCATATAAAAGTAGGTTGGTTTGCCCTCAGCCACCAGACCTACGCGGCAGTGGTGTGGTCCACACCACCCACGACTGAGTGTTCACACAACGAATACTCTCAGAAGATTATCTAGAGGCGGTACCCTATCTGGTGTACCCCTCAGGTAACCCTGTTACACCTAAGATCAGGGACTTGTGAACTGCCATTAACTTAGAGTTTCTATACTCTTGATAGCACGCTTCTCTAAGCAAAGGTGCTCGTGTGACCCCGTCACACCTAGACAGCCAATAAACGAATAAAACGAACTTAAAAAAATCAACGTCCAAAGTTTTCATCGCTGTTACTCCATCGAGCACTTGAGGTTTAAATATCTTTCGATTGAGCCATCAATTGCAGAAATTGTGTTTTTGAAAAAGTAACATTTTTTCTGCGTGGTCTAATGTGCAGAAGTACCCTCAACAAAACGGTTTACTACGGTGGGATTTTTTGCTCAATAGGTTCACTCTGTGACATCAGAGTAAGTGTGCAACATTGACAGGCGCGATGTGAATTATGTTTGCATGATATCCACGCTTACAACATCTTGAACTGATTATCCGCAACTCGCCCGTCAAAATCACATACGAGTCAAAACCAACGTGGCTCAACCAAAAATCCAATTACCAACCACCAGTGACACACCGCCTTTGCACATACTGTCATACCACAACCGGTAGTGTAGCTAATACTCCAATTAGACATTAATTATTGAGACTGCAAATTGTAGCTATTGCTCTAAACGTCTGTGCGGTATGTACAATCCATTATTAATAGCCAGGACATTTGATATTGTAGGTGTGTGGTTTGCTGAGGGTTGTGACCTAAACCAGCCATTGTTTCCAATGATGGCGTGAACTGTTTCCTATGGTGACGTGAGGGGTATGACGTATGCAAAACAATGACGTAGGTGGTATGAATTCTAGAAATAACGTCAGAGTATCATAACCCAATTTGCTTCATTTGCAACATTCCCAAATATGAACGCCAACTTTTACTCCATGCCCAACAGCAAGTCATTCGAAAACAAGTTGATTCGAGGCGTGGTACTACGCACAACGACACCTCAAAGTCGCAAGGGGGAATTTTACCAAAAGACGTTTTTACCGGACCTTGATACGCCTACGGAGATCCCAAGCCCATTCAATGACAGCAAGCCGCTTTCTAAGCCGTCATCTAAGACGAACCAGCTTTCATCAGCGAACACTCCCACCGTAAATATGATGCGGCTCTTAGAAACAAGTACCGGTGGCTCCTGCGGAGTTGATAATATGCTAAAGTTCACGGCAGCAGCTGAAGCTCTAATTCGGCAACGCCGACGAATCAAGCAGAGGAAATACCGACAACAGCAGCGCGAGTATACGGAAAAGCTCGCGGATGACGTTCGAAAGATTCAAGACGAGATAAAAGGACTTGAGCAGCAACTGCAGTGCACTTCCATCGGTATCTCCAAATCACAAACGCTTTGGGGTGCCGCAACAGACTACTTTCGACTCTTTCGGCACGGTTTCAGATCACCTACTGACGTGGAGTATGCATGTGCATTGAATGTGCTTAAATCTTCCATGGCCCCGAGTGTAAGAGATGATCTTGTATGTGGCCCCAAAGCGGTACTGGCGAGATGGATGATGTTTTCTCTCTGCTTCGATGACATTTCTGTGGACTTAGAATGTCTCGAGAAGGGTCCGGTTGAAAACTCAGTAGTCGCTAGAGTCAACACCAGCATCACAATTTCCACTGATTCGTTGCGTTTACTGTTTCCTCACTTGAGGCAGGAGGATGAAGTGGACAGAAGTACTGGCAGAACAGTGAATTCGCTTGCTACCAAAATACTCGGCCAACGCCTAGTAATCCGAGGATCTGTCATATTTGAGTGGGATGATACAATAGGACTCATTAGTAGTCTGCAGAGTCAGTCGGACATGCTGACACCGTTTTTACGAGTGTTAGGTAATTTGGAGGATGTCAGTCGCGTGTTCGAGGGCTCACTAGTGACGCCTGAATGTATTTGGCCTCAAATATTGGAATGATGCTGTGAAAATGCGCGCGGTTATTTCTACTACAGTAAACGTACGTGTATAGTGACGTAGCTAGCATAGTCTTTCTGGTAAAATAACAAACATGATGTATTGATGACTCAGGACGATAGGCCAAGGTAATTAATCTGTTAGTGTTTTTAAAACGATTAAAGGGCTAACCTCGCTCGAAATGAGCGATAATCTGTGAGAACAGGATCCTTGGCAACAAACTACTACTAGAATACGTCGCTAGCAGTGTTCAGCATTTTCATCTACGTAATCAGTACTCACCATGGCATCAAAAACTTCAGAAAATTGTAGCTTTCGATGTCTCTATTTTCACTAACGAACAGATTGTGCCATACACTATTCTAACTTTTAAAGTCGCCAGTTTCTCTTGTTCGTGCTTGCAGTCCAATGTCATAAGGCGATTACATCAGGTCGCTTTACTCAGCACGAGATGAACTTGGTGGTCAAGGTATCTATGGTATAAGTCGAAGTCCCTTAATAATATCAACAAGGTCAATATGTGCTCATGTTTTTTTCTGATGATATGCTCTGACTAACATGCACAGTCTGCTCAAAATTTCACTGGGACTCTACATCACATAGCTTTGGTCATTATTAAGTACCTCCTGAACGACGGGGTACGCTGGTGTCCCAACATGAGTTTTCGGTATTTCTCTCAGTTTGTTTTCGATCCATCGCGGTGCACGTTAATGGTTTCTACCTGCACTATTGATTATGAATGGGTTGAAATATTCACGTATTAGCTCATTCAGCTAACGTTGGTTCGAACATGCATGGTGATGTGGCCACCCTCAGACGCGCGCGGGATCCAAAGTAGTAGAGAACCTCCGCCTGAACCAGGCAAACCAAATACGCCAGGACGCCAGCGATCAAGGTACATGCTTTTATCGTGTAGTTCTGGAATGCTAGACTCCCATACCACCGTTTCCCACGCTTTGACATTCACAGTTGCATAGTCATCCCCGCCAGAATGAAGGACCACTGACACATCTTCTTTATCAGTACTCTCGAAGATCAAACGCACTACACCATCACCAGATCTGGTCCATGATCCGTAGCTGCCTTCGAATGCTTCATCAACGGTTGTGAGACCAAGCGCATCATAGAGGGTACCATCATCAATTTCCCCAAGGTAGGCCGTTGGTCCGCAGATTGGTTGTACAAATTGTGAAGCCATGTAAGCAATTCCAGTCACATCAACGGTCGATAACACAACAAGACCCATGTTGGCAACATTGCGCATGTACTCGTCTTCAGCGACTGCCTTACCCATGTCTGTAGTCGCCGTATCGATTAGTTGGTCGATGATAACTCCAAATGTTTTGCGGAGCATATCACGCGTCTGATAGGCCACTTTAACAGTTTTCGTGGCCAGAAGTTCCCCCATGCAGTTGTTAGTGACTGTAGGAATATCGTGTAGCACAATGGATGAGCTGTACACCGTCACCCTAATGTCATTGGTCGCAGCTCCAGGTGTGCTATTGCGAACATCGTTCACAGCATAAACAACTCGATCAGCAAGGCGTTTCAATTCCCAGCCGCAAGTGGAGTTTTTATCAATCAGCGTCTGAAGTTCATCAACTGTGGTGTCAGATTTGTTGAGAGCACCACTATTTGTTAGCAGACTCAGGGCATTCGTCCCTGTGGAGAGAATTTCGTCGCCGTTGGTGATGGCTTGCTTTACGATTCCTTCTACGACCGTCAGCACCATGTCAGCATACTGAGCTTTCTTCGGGACAGGAAGGCCGAGACAAACACATACAACAAGGGGAAGATCGATCATGACAACATCAGATTGGTACGCTACAGCAAGTAATTCCTCTTCCTTCCCTTGAGGGGCTGTTGTTTGCTGGTAGCGAATGTAGTAAATCAGCGACCTGACAACCGAGATCAGGTTTGCTGCACACATAATTGCCCACTTTGCCGTTTTGTACGCTGCATACATTTCTCCAAACACATTCGAAGTAGCCACATTAAATGCCACAGCTACGACAGATCCAACTTCCAGACAATCTCTAGCGTACATTCATCATTTTGAGGAATACACTCCGCATAGCACCTTACAGGATAAGACAATGGACATTGAACTAAGCAATCGGCGTCATCATTGACGTAACCCAATGGACAAGTTTTTCCGCTACCAAGCCCCACGGACTTGCGATAGCACGCAGTATCACTAGGGTTTCCAATAGTCGGCCCAACCCAGTTACGAATTGAAGTTCCATAGGTACCATTTCCACTGGGAGACTGATCCGTTAATAAAATATCTGTAGCTCCCATGCGTGTCCAAATCGCACTGAGTTGCCAGATTTCCCCTTCAGTACGACCGTGGAAACCGCTTAATTGAAACCCCTTAGGTGCTGTGATCGTCTTCTTGTCATTTGTTGTCTTTCCTCCAGAAATGAAGTTGCCAGCACTTGTGCCAAAACTAAGGAGGAAAATGCGAGTACGACCGTCTTTCTTGTCCCAATGAGCTTCCATAGACGTAATATATTCACGTGGGGCAAGGACAAGAGTTTTTTTAACGCCTTTACTACCCCCCATGAGAGAACGTGGCCTCTTGTGGAGCCGATATACCAAGTGATAGTCCATGACTTCGCGCTCCAATACGTTAAGTAAGAGAGCTGACGGTTTGGCTGTACCTGATTGAATTAATATCCGAGAAGGCAATGCCATGAGGACCACCGAAAACCTCACTTAACACGACGTTTTCATCTGCGGGGACAATAGTCGCTGGTACTTCTTCGATTTTGTCAATGCTTGACCACACCACACCCAACATATCAATTTCACCACCCTTGCGACCAAAGAACCCACCCTTCTGGAGCTGTGGCAGTGCCCTTATTTTCTGTCATAGTCCCTCCAGACACTGACCTTCCCGTACTGGTACGGAAATTGAGGTAGAAGGTGCGCGTCCACCCATCCTTTTTCCCCCAGTGTGCCTCCATTGATGTAATAAATTCACCGGCATCAAGCGTTAAGGTATTCTGAGCTCCACGTGCTCCACCATGAGAGAATGTTGCAGCTGTAGGTCCCGAAATTTTGAGCTCAACACCATGAGACCTTTGCTTATGTGAAGCGTCAATGATTCGACAACTTGTCCTGATGTAACCTGTGACTGATCAGAAAATTGGTCTCCATGGGGTCCACCGAAAGTCGCACTTAGTTGTGTAGCTTTTCTTACAACATGTGCTGTTTGAGCGCTCTGATTACCATCAGGAGCTTGAATTACATCAGGAACAACTGTGCCTGGTGTTGGTTCAGGGATCTTCGTCCAGATTACACCCAGCATGTCGAGTTCACCGCCTTGTCGACCGTGAAAACCACCGAGCTGAAAGCCCCCCGGAGCTTCGACTGTGTTTTTATTGTCCGTCATTGTCCCACCAGATACAAAGTTCCCTTTGTTTGTACCAAATCTCAAGTAGAAAATACGAGTATGACCCTTTTGCTTCGCAGTATGAGCCTCCATCGAAGTAATATACTCGTTGTCTCCTAGCACGAGGGTGTTATGTGTTCCTCCAGATCCACCATGCGAGAAGACTTGCGGTGTGGGTTTCGCCACGCGGAGCTTAAGTCCGTGAGACCGTTCCCCAACGTGAAGCGTAAGTGACTCGACAATTTGACCAGGCACGACTGACTCTTGGTCTAAGAATGACCTCCAAACTTGTCGCTGAGCTGGATTGAGGCATCTGAATACACCACAACGACACTCACCACAACACGAAAAGTAAATATATTAACCATTGTCAACAATATGATTCCAACTACGTGTTTCCGATCAGCAAGGTTAAGTAAGAAATGACAGAATAGTCCACTTGAACGATTGCCGTCAAACCTTTTAATGCGTAGTAAGCTTGCGCTTGTTCTGATCCGTACTAGACGCGCCTTACAGCTGAACCCCAGGGCGACCTCTGCACCTACGTTATCCTCTGGTATCCGCTGGTCCAGACAACAACGCGTACTTTTCAGTAGTTGCAACAAGGGACAGATCGTTGCAGTTACTTAAGACAACGTTGCAGTCCATTGCTTGGGGCGACGCGGTATTCAGATTTCGGTATGGCTGCACTGGCTGCCTCACTTAGCACTTAGCTGATAGTTCATAGACTGTCTACGCTAAGCTATACTTCTCTATCCTCCTCTCCCATTTTGATCCTGTATTGGCGCCACTTAGTACCGCATCCCAGCCATTCATTGTCGCTGGTCTCGAATTAGCATATTGTCTGTTGTTTGTGTCAACCCCCCTTGCATCTATAGTGCCTTGGATATTGGATCGTAAGTCGTCTCTCCTAGTATATCAAAATCTACCATTGTTGTTGTCCCGTCGGAGACTTCCCTACCTATCTTCCCAGCACTAATCTGCCATCGCAACTCTTGTCTCCTACCACCGAACCGCTTCCCAACGGTACCGCTAGACGTTCTGGAAACGTGTTGCTTGCTACCCCTAGTTTCACCATCGCCCCCGATGTGTGAATGAGCTCCTCCTCTAGTTTGACCATCGGCCTCGACGGGCAAATTAAGGTGCTGTCTGGTACTGTGTTAACTCTTGGGGTGCTATTGCACTTGATAATCGCGCAAAAATCGCGTATTTCAAATTCGTCGCATCACATACATCCTTGTTGCCAAAGTTTCTCATAGACGTTTTGACTAATCCAAACCCATCCCAGTGCTAAGTGACATCAATGTACCTCACTGAAAAACGAAACAAACCCATCACGATGGTACCGCCAGATAATCTGTAAACGTGTTGCTTCCTCTTCCACGTTCATGCTGAAGGGGAAATCTGGTAACTCTGTGCGATTTGGACACGCATGGGAGCTACAGATATTTTATTAACGGATCAGTCTCCCATTTCAGTCGAGACTCGCTGACGATTTAGGGGGCGTGCCGCGATCGGCACAATGATGACGAAGTTGCATTTTAGCACCTCCACTGCCGGGGTGTCCGGGCGTGGCGGGTTGAGCGGCAGACGGAGAATCTGAAACTAACGCTACGACTGCTACGGACGTGCAACAGCTCCTAGCACATCTACGTTGGTTTCACCTCTGCTTCCTCTCCTCAAAAGCTATTTTCACCTTGATCTTGAAAATATCCATTTCAGTCGAGACTCGCTGACGATTTAGGGGGCGTGCCGCGATCGGCACAATGATGACGAAGTTGCATTTTAGCACCTCCACTGCCGGGGTGTCCGGGCGTGGGGGATACCCCTTGAACATGGTACAATGAGGGCTTCAACAGCATTTGCGACGCCATTCTCGAGGTCAGTTGACTACTTATCCTCGTATACCGTTCTACGGCATCGGATTTCCACCTCCCAAAGAGTTTGACTGCTAGACTGTCAAACCCAGCGTTAAAAAGCGCGGTAGCACCTCCACTACGAAGTGAGTGCGATGCGTAATCTCGGGGGTCCTGTCCAATTTGGCGTGCTGCAGAATTAATTGCCCACACTACGTCATTAACTTGCAAATTTTGCAATGCATCAATCTTGCACAACAATGTTTTTGCCCCAACACCTAGCGATTCGTGGTGACGAACTAAGTACCAGGCTGCCAACACTGGACAACACCATCGTTGCCCTGACCGTGCCAAGGCTCGAGTGGCTCCAACGCCGAATTGGTCGGCTTTGCTCCCCCGAAAGTGTAACACCACCGTGTCAACTCTATCCAGATCTTGGGTGTCTGAGCCGGTTTTGTCGACGAATTTTACATCCGCTCTCTGGAGTGCATACGATTGTATCTTCAAACCTTGAGCTAGGTACTCTGACCTTCGTAAAAGAAAGAAGAAGCCCAGCACCGAAGCCCCCCATAAGACTCGGTGCTGGGCGTCTGAAAAGTCGAGCTGTTGGTGCAATTGCCTGAGGATGTCAGTTGTAACCGGGGACTTCGGCTTCCTCGGCGGTTCAACCCGCCGCATTCCTGTGATCGCAAGCTGATATCCTGGCAACAACTTGACTGTGTATCCAAACATTCGCCTATGATGCCACGCAACGTGGCTGACCTTCGAGAGCACGGTGGAGGCAGCATTTCCGGTTCCAGATTGTCCCCACCCGTATTGCCAGCAGTACGTGGCGAAAAGGGCAAGTTGGTACGAATGCTTTTGGGGGTCTTCTGGCAACCACTTAGAGAATTGCATCCGTGCACACCAGGTACACCACTGTGTCCATGTGCTCGCGTATTTGGCCTTAGACGTCGTGGCCAATGATTTGGATTGAAGATTTTCGAGAAGTTGGTGTAAATTTTTCTGCATTTCGGCGGCACTGGTGTCTGCATCCAACACATTGAAAAATTAGTCCAGTGAGCTTTGAAAGGTTCGGTCCAGGCACGCGAAGCTGCATCGGCCATCCAATTCGATGTCCCAGCAATATGACCCGCAGATACTCGGAGGTTAAAGTACACTTCAGCCAACCTGATTGCCCGGTTGATTTCTTGGCTATAGGCATTGCTAGAATGCAAGCGATTGCACCAACCCACCGCTGAAGCATTGTCGGTCCAGCATTTTACGTGAATAGTACGGCCGAGAGCTTGTTGGTACCATTTTGACCCCCATGTCCACAACGCGAGAGCTATGCACAAGTGCTCTCGAACGTTGATAGAGAAACTGTCCTCACTACCGTTAACACAGTCAATTTGTGCGTTCTCTTCTGCATCGAACTTAACTTGTATTAATGAATTACAAGCTGGATCGAGTACAGCGAGACCGATATTCGAAGCATCCATATAGAGTTCAACGTGCGGAGGCGGCAAGGTACCAAACATCGTTAGCGGTAATTCCGCGAGGTATCCATGATTCAAAATGTGTAGAAACCAAACTAGGTCTGTTTTCGCTCCATTTGAAAGGTGAATTCTACCAAACCGTGGGGCCGCGATACACTGCGACTGCAATCTTTGGTAAAAAGGTCTAGCAGTTCGTAAACATGTGGCAACATGACGTAGTGAGCCCAACAGCTTGAAAAGCTCTGATTTCGATGCCGTTCCACGCTGCTTCATCGTAATGACCCGTTGTCGGGCTTTAACAATTTTTTCTTCAGGAATGGATACCGTTTGCCGGTCCGTGTTCCACCGCAGCCCCAGCGCCACAATTTCCACACTCCACTTTGAAAATTTTGACTCGTTGATTGAACGTGGCCCTAATACAGCCAGCATTGCGTGTCGTAGCGTGGCTTCAGCGAGCTCTAGACGATTGTTAATGTCAGGCTCGATCAGAATATGATCATCTACCCACTCATAGGGGAAGAACCGGTTGTCATCGCTGGAATCGGAGACTGAAGATGGCGAATTACTACCCATTAGCCACGTAATAGCTCGGCCAAAAAGTGCATAACACGGTGGAGATCCTGCCCATCCAAACGGTGCTGCCATATCAATAACAAGGGCACCCAATTCTTTTACATACGCAGCCATTCTGAACACTTGGTTTGCTCGAATTCTCAAATGACGGAAAGCGCTTTTGACATCGCCCTTAAGAATTCGAATGCGTCCCACGTGACCAGCTTTGTGTAAATCTTCAATCCGACGTGCGATAATTGCCACTGATTTGTACCTCACCGGTGGCACTGACTCAACGACAAACGCAGCATTCACTGAGTCTTCTGGTGGATATGATAAGTCGTGAATAATGCGCACTTCTTCCGACGGACTCACATCCTTCTTCTCTACTGCACCAAAAGGACTGCAAATGACTTCCGACCATCGTTCGAGAATATCTGGGTTTACAACCATGTATTGCCCTGTATCTTGACCAGTACGAATGCTTCTAGTGACAGCGCGCATGTAACGACGACAGGACCCATGGTTCTTAGGTGGAGGTCGCCGAGGTCGTGGACCTTGTTTCCACTCCACATCAATACCTTTTTCCGCGATTTGGACAAGAGCATCCAGGTGCTGGTAGCCGTGAAGCACAGCTCGAAGTCTATCGGTATCGATGGCTTTGTTCGGTCTGCTATCCGCGCCACTTTCACCGCGAACAAATTGCGTCGCATCTTCGAGTGACATATTATAAGTGCAGATAACTTTCGACAGTGACTCGCAGGCTAATTTGTCAATGGCAAATTTTGGGCCGTCGTGATCTCTTGCTCTTATGAATCCCATCTTATGATGTAAAATGGAAATCCGGGCTTCTGCGCGTAGTAACTCCTCTTCCAGCACTGATTGAATCACTCGTGCAGTGTACCGCGATAGCTTGAATTGTGTTGTTCGTAGCACAGGGCTTGCCTTAGATTTTTCTGCTAATAATCCACTATCTGGAGCACACCACGATGACCTCCCACAAGACGATTTCTCCGATGCACTGCCCGAAATACCTGGCATATCTCTTGGTTTCGACGGACAACCACATGCACTCGCCACTGCCAACATGTTCGTTTCTGACTTGCCAGAATGCTGTACAGCTACCCGAGTGCAGGATACTTTGTCTGTCTTGCATATTAAAATTGCCTGTGGACCACAATCAGAAGTCAATTTTCGCGGGGATATGTCCACTTCGGTTGCAAAAGTGTTTGTTAAACCGCAAGGCCTAGACCGACAACCACGTGCTTCCGCCACTGCCAACGAGCTCGGTTCCGAATTACCAGCACGATGGTCAGCTACTCGGATGCAGGATACCTTGTCAGTCATGCTCATTGTGACTTCTTTGCCAACCGTGTTCGCTATTGTGGTTACGTCACTCCATGATGTTGGCACCGCTGCTGCACGATCACTCGACATAATTTTCTGTTCAGTATTGGCTAGAACTTGGCGGCGCGCCATGTTCCCGTTTTCGATGCTTTGTGACACCACTATCGGCTTGGTTTGATATATTCTAGCTGGGTCACTGGTATAAGAGGTAGGACGAACCAGATTGAGTCATAACTGTTTGTGTTCGTGCTTCAAACCTCCATAGCGCTTGTCAATTTCATTCTTTATGATTTGAGGCAGTTTCTTGGGCACGAAAAGTCCGTGGTTGCTTGGACAATCACCGTCGCTGTCCTCGGTGCATCCCATTTGAGAGAGGTATCTCATGCAAAGCTTCCGTGACTTCCCAGAGGCGGGGTCAACCTGTACAGGTACATTGCGCAGAACTTCTTTAGGAATTCGACCAAATCGTCTCTTGATGTCGTTGCTGCGTTCAATATGCCGTTGGGGCCCAGGGCTGATCCGATTCTCCGGTCGCGACGGCACAGTAGCGATCTCATGTCGAACATCGTCCACTTGTCGATGCACTTTCACAAACATGACATCCCTCAATAACCTGTCGTCTGTGTTGCACCGCTGAAGAACGGCTCGAAAGTCGCCGCCTTCTTCAGCCGCCACACGAAAATCTTCGAAAACGTCATTGACCCAATATACTAAGCTGGGCAACTCCTTCGGTGACCACGATACTTGTGAGAGCGTGTGTTCAATGAATTTAATCATACATTCGATCAGTTCGACCAGTTCCGTACAACAGAACTCACGGGCGTAGGTGAGAAAAACCCTAGCAGCGTCTACTACTTCGTCGATGCGGGACGCAGGTGACGCTGATGAGAATTCAGCAGTCGCGGACAGGTTATCGAAATTTGATCCACCTGCCTCCAGCCATGCTACTCGTTCGTCACGTGACATCCTTGCAAAATGACGTATTGATAGACCACCCGAGCCGAAGCGAATATCATAGACACGTGTACAAACACCGGGTAGAGCCTTGAACTCCACAAATTCGGACCGAACCAAACCTTTGCAAAACTGATTGGCTGACTTACCTTTATGTTTTTGTGAGGTTACTCGCTCATGCACTTGAACTTGATCATCCGGGGGAGTAAACGCATATTTCGATGTTGGTTTGACCTTCACGACAGGAGCCACCTTTTGAGATCTTAACGTCGGCTCCCTACCGTGCCCACCTGACCCTTCATTCTGCCGCTTGGCATTAACCTCATTCCTCATCGCCAAAAACCGTTCTAGAAGATCAGGGTCATCGCCTATCTTAGCAATTATCAACGCGTCGTGATCCGAAGCAACTGGGTTACGTTGGCGCTTAGCTTGTGCGATCTGAGCTCCTTCAACGGATGGCATGTATGATGCAGGTCGCTTTTTAGCACAACCGGGTGTGACCGCGCTACTTGCCACCGGGTGAAACCCATCTGCGTCGTCATGTGGTGTGTTGTCATCATCCGTGTATGGGTCGAATAATTCGTGGACGTCCCTGGCAGAACCACGAGATAGTCCTGACGTACTAAGCGGTGGTGGCGATGGTGGGGGTTGGCAAAAGGTCATTCCTACGGTGGCTGGCACTGGTGCTACCCCGCCATCCACATAATAAGCAAAATCAATTGCATGCTGGAGTAAAAATTGCGTATGGTCCCCTGTTTTGGGGTCAATCCACTGACACACTTTTGTATTCAGAGGTTGACTTTCTTCACCCATCAAACCCTCAAATATGTCGTCTATCTTGTTCGACGCGGTAACACCGCCATGACCAAGCACCCGGTTCAGAATAAACTGTTCAATCTCCTCCACCTCACTTGGACTCCACACATCGCCGTTGAACACGACATCTTCAAGCAGTAAAGCGACAATCGGAGCCACCACGGATACTGCGTCTACCGTGACGGCAAATTGATGGTCACCGGACTGGATTGTGACACAATCACCGTCAACTCGTACAGCTTGCCCGTAGTGAACTTCATCGTCTATCTTGACTGACACCGGTCGCCTAAGGACCGACATTCGCGTCATTCGCGTAACTTCGCTAGCTAGTACCACTTGGTGGTCCGCCACACTACGATCCACTGTCCCTTCGCCACCTTCCAAGCTTCGAAACATCACCGAGTCCGAATCTAGCTTTAAAACCTTAGCGTAGAACGGGTATTCGACATCAATACCAACCAATTCGGGGGTTAGATGGAGGAAAGACCTGCTCGTGAGGCGGACCATTATCCCGAGTGCTGATTACTTGGAGTAGAAGTGGGAGGGCTTAAGCGGCAGACGGAGAATCTGAAACTAACGCTACGACTGCTACGGACGTGCAACAGCTCCTAGCACATCTACGTTGGTTTCACCTCTGCTTCCTCTCCTCAAAAGCTATTTTCACCTTCATCTTGAAAATATCCAGTGGAAATGGTACCTATGGAACTTCAATTCGTAACTGGGTTGGGCCGACTATTGGAAACCCTAGTGATACTGCGTGCTATCGCAAGTCCGTGGGGCTTGGTAGCGGAAAAACTTGTCCATTGGGTTACGTCAATGATGACGCCGATTGCTTAGTTCAATGTCCATTGTCTTATCCTGTAAGGTGCTATGCGGAGTGTATTCCTCAAAATGATGAATGTACGCTAGAGATTGTCTGGAAGTTGGATCTGTCGTAGCTGTGGCATTTAATGTGGCTACTTTGAATGTGTTTGGAGAAATGTATGCAGCGTACAAAACGGCAAAGTGGGCAATTATGTGTGCAGCAAACCTGATCTCGGTTGTCAGGTCGCTGATTTACTACATTCGCTACCAGCAAACAACAGCCCCTCAAGGGAAGGAAGAGGAATTACTTGCTGTAGCGTACCAATCTGATGTTGTCATGATCGATCTTCCCCTTGTTGTATGTGTTTGTCTCGGCCTTCCTGTCCCGAAGAAAGCTCAGTATGCTGACATGGTGCTGACGGTCGTAGAAGGAATCGTAAAGCAAGCCATCACCAACGGCGACGAAATTCTCTCCACAGGGACGAATGCCCTGAGTCTGCTAACAAATAGTGGTGCTCTCAACAAATCTGACACCACAGTTGATGAACTTCAGACGCTGATTGATAAAAACTCCACTTGCGGCTGGGAATTGAAACGCCTTGCTGATCGAGTTGTTTATGCTGTGAACGATGTTCGCAATAGCACACCTGGAGCTGCGACCAATGACATTAGGGTGACGGTGTACAGCTCATCCATTGTGCTACACGATATTCCTACAGTCACTAACAACTGCATGGGGGAACTTCTGGCCACGAAAACTGTTAAAGTGGCCTATCAGACGCGTGATATGCTCCGCAAAACATTTGGAGTTATCATCGACCAACTAATCGATACGGCGACTACAGACATGGGTAAGGCAGTCGCTGAAGACGAGTACATGCGCAATGTTGCCAACATGGGTCTTGTTGTGTTATCGACCGTTGATGTGACTGGAATTGCTTACATGGCTTCACAATTTGTACAACCAATCTGCGGACCAACGGCCTACCTTGGGGAAATTGATGATGGTACCCTCTATGATGCGCTTGGTCTCACAACCGTTGATGAAGCATTCGAAGGCAGCTACGGATCATGGACCAGATTTGGTGATGGTGTAGTGCGTTTGATCTTCGAGAGTACTGATAAAGAAGATGTGTCAGTGGTCCTTCATTCTGGCGGGGATGACTATGCAACTGTGAATGTCAAAGCGTGGGAAACGGTGGTATGGGAGTCTAGCATTCCAGAACTACACGATAAAAGCATGTACCTTGATCGCTGGCGTCCTGGCGTATTTGGTTTGCCTGGTTCAGGCGGAGGTTCTCTACTACTTTGGATCCCGCGCGCGTCTGAGGGTGGCCACATCACCATGCATGTTCGAACCAACGTTAGCTGAATGAGCTAATACGTGAATATTTCAACCCATTCATAATCAATAGTGCAGGTAGAAACCATTAACGTGCACCGCGATGGATCGAAAACAAACTGAGAGAAATACCGAAAACTCATGTTGGGACACCAGCGTACCCCGTCGTTCAGGAGGTACTTAATAATGACCAAAGCTATGTGATGTAGAGTCCCAGTGAAATTTTGAGCAGACTGTGCATGTTAGTCAGAGCATATCATCAGAAAAAAACATGAGCACATATTGACCTTGTTGATATTATTAAGGGACTTCGACTTATACCATAGATACCTTGACCACCAAGTTCATCTCGTGCTGAGTAAAGCGACCTGATGTAATCGCCTTATGACATTGGACTGCAAGCACGAACAAGAGAAACTGGCGACTTTAAAAGTTAGAATAGTGTATGGCACAATCTGTTCGTTAGTGAAAATAGAGACATCGAAAGCTACAATTTTCTGAAGTTTTTGATGCCATGGTGAGTACTGATTACGTAGATGAAAATGCTGAACACTGCTAGCGACGTATTCTAGTAGTAGTTCGTTGCCAAGGATTCTGTTCTCACAGATTATCGCTCATTTCGAGCGAGGTTAGCCCTTTAATCGTTTTAAAAACATTAACAGATTAATTACCTTGGCCTATCGTCCTGAGTCATCAATACATCATGTTTGTTATTTTACCAGAAAGACTATGCTAGCTACGTCACTATACACGTACGTTTACTGTAGTAGAAATAACCGCGCGCATTTTCACAGCATCATTCCAATATTTGAGGCCAAATACATTCAGGCGTCACTAGTGAGCCCTCGAACACGCGACTGACATCCTCCAAATTACCTAACACTCGTAAAAACGGTGTCAGCATGTCCGACTGACTCTGCAGACTACTAATGAGTCCTATTGTATCATCCCACTCAAATATGACAGATCCTCGGATTACTAGGCGTTGGCCGAGTATTTTGGTAGCAAGCGAATTCACTGTTCTGCCAGTACTTCTGTCCACTTCATCCTCCTGCCTCAAGTGAGGAAACAGTAAACGCAACGAATCAGTGGAAATTGTGATGCTGGTGTTGACTCTAGCGACTACTGAGTTTTCAACCGGACCCTTCTCGAGACATTCTAAGTCCACAGAAATGTCATCGAAGCAGAGAGAAAACATCATCCATCTCGCCAGTACCGCTTTGGGGCCACATACAAGATCATCTCTTACACTCGGGGCCATGGAAGATTTAAGCACATTCAATGCACATGCATACTCCACGTCAGTAGGTGATCTGAAACCGTGCCGAAAGAGTCGAAAGTAGTCTGTTGCGGCACCCCAAAGCGTTTGTGATTTGGAGATACCGATGGAAGTGCACTGCAGTTGCTGCTCAAGTCCTTTTATCTCGTCTTGAATCGTTCGAACGTCATCCGCGAGCTTTTCCGTATACTCGCGCTGCTGTTGTCGGTATTTCCTCTGCTGGATTCGTCGGCGTTGCCGAATTAGAGCCTCAGCTGCTGCCGTGAGTTTTGTCATATCAATTCCGCAGGAGCCGCCAGCATTCGTTTCTAATAGCTGCATCATATCTACGGTAGGGGTATTCGTTGATGAAAGCTGGTTCGTCTTAGATGACGGCTTAGAAGGCGGCTTGCTGTCATTGAATGGGCTTGGGATCTCCGTAGGCGTATCAAGGTCCGGTAAAAACGTCTTTTGGTAAAATTCCCCCTTGCGACTTTGAGGTGTCGTTGCGCGTAGTACCACGTCTCGCATCAAGTTGTCGTCGAATGACTTCCAGTTGGGCATGGAGTAAAAGTTGGCGTTCATATTCAGGAATGTTGCAAATGAAGCAAATTGGGGTATGATACTCTGACGTTATTTCTAGAATTCATACCACCTACGTCATTGTTTTGCATACGTCATACCCCTCACGTCACCATAGGAAACAGTTCACGCCATCATTGGAAACAATGGCTGGTTTAGGTCACAACCCTCAGCAAACCACACACCTACAATATCAAATGTCCTGGCTATTAATAATGGATTGTACATACCGCACAGACGTTTAGAGCAATAGCTACAATTTGCAGTCTCAATAATTAATGTCTAATTGGAGTATTAGCTACACTACCGGTTGTGGTATGACAGTATGTGCAAAGGCGGTGTGTCACTGGTGGTTGGTAATTGGATTTTTGGTTGAGCCACGTTGGTTTTGACTCGTATGTGATTTTGACGGGCGAGTTGCGGATAATCAGTTCAAGATGTTGTAAGCGTGGATATCATGCAAACATAATTCACATCGCGCCTGTCAATGTTGCACACTTACTCTGATGTCACAGAGTGAACCTATTGAGCAAAAAATCCCACCGTAGTAAACCGTTTTGTTGAGGGTACTTCTGCACATTAGACCACGCAGAAAAAGTGTTACTTTTTCAAAAACACAATTTCTGCAATTGATGGCTCAATCGAAAGATATTTAAACCTCAAGTGCTCGATGGAGTAACAGCGATGAAAACTTTGGACGTTGATTTTTTTAAGTTCGTTTTATTCGTTTATTGGCTGTCTAGGTGTGACGGGGTCACACGAGCACCTTTGCTTAGAGAAGCGTGCTATCAAGAGTATAGAAACTCTAAGTTAATGGCAGTTCACAAGTCCCTGATCTTAGGTGTAACAGGGTTACCTGAGGGGTACACCAGATAGGGTACCGCCTCTAGATAATCTTCTGAGAGTATTCGTTGTGTGAACACTCAGTCGTGGGTGGTGTGGACCACACCACTGCCGCGTAGGTCTGGTGGCTGAGGGCAAACCAACCTACTTTTATATGCATATATAGGAACAAACTATAGTTAATTAGTTATTTGTATTACAGACCAAATGACCTAATTAACTATAAATAAATCAGTCTTAAACCTACTCCAACTAGCTATTAAGTCCCCTAAGACCAGGACTTGTGAACTGTCGTTCACTAGGAGTTTGTATACTCTTAATAGCACGCTTCCTCAAGCAAGGTGCTCGTGTGACCCCGTCACACTTAGTAGCACTTGTAGTCAATCCACGCCTACGCGGGTAGATTGCCTACCTGAATACTCTGTGGCTCCTACAAGGTAAGCCAGGATGGATAGAGGGGAGTTCCCTCATTTGACCGACTCTCAGTTTGATTCGGTCCGGAAGATGGTGGGCATCTTTGGAGGATATGCCCTCCAATAGCTTGGCGGCTACTACGCCGGCCGAGCAGGTCGAACGCATCGAGGCGTTCGACACGTACGAGAGAGGGCTTATCGCCCACGTACAGGGGCTGCAGACCCCCGTGACTGAGATGAAGCCAGTCCAACCTACGTCGTTGAGGTTTAAGGTTAACCCTTATGAGGGAAAGGAGGGAGAGAACCTCCACTTCTGGGTCAGAGAGGTAGAGCTCGCCATGAATGCGGCTCTATTCTCGACCGAGCGACTTCGGGTCGCTTTCGCCCTGTCCTGGGAGGTCGGACGAAAACCTGGGCGTACACGCGCGATGCCACAACGCCGGGTTGCTACGCAACTGTGTGAACAGCTTAGAACCGCCTTCCTCCCGGCAAACTACGAGTATCGCCACCGCTCGCGCTTCCGTGCCTTTAAACAAGGGAAGTGCGAGCTGCATGAGTACATCCAAGCGATGCGAGTACTCGCTGCATCTCTGGTAGGGAACCTCGTACCTGATCACGTCAAGGTGGCAATGATCATGGATGGCCTGAAGGTGGGCCCATCCCGCACACAGTTGTTTCGCGTGCATGCGAACACTATGGAGGAGGCGATCCAGATCGCCCTCCAAGAGGAGTACAGCCACCGACAGGCTCGTACTCCTACGTCGGTGTAGCAAGGCCACAATGCGTCAATGGGCGCAGAGCAGGGAGCTTCAGCAACACGATCCGGCACGGAGCCGGTACCAATGGAACTGGGTACGGCCGTACAGAGCTCCATCCGTTGTTTCGGATGTGGGAAGCTCGAGTACATGCGACGCGCCTACCCTGCAGGAGGGCAAAGGAAGTTCCCTTCCAAACCTAGGGGCTCGAGGGGCCAGTGGAAAAACCACGACCCAAGGGCCAGGGGAATCGCGGCCGCGGGGCGTTTTACTGGGAAAAATCTAAGTCCCCCCTGGTAAGAGTGCGGACGGCGCGCGCCATGGAGGCTTACTCCTGAGAGCATGGGTGCTTTCGAGACGAGGAAGGGCAGCGGTGGACTGCTCGTGGTACACGCGAGTGTACGAGGATACGGAGATCCCTTCAGAATCCTAATAGATTCTGGGGTGTCGACGAGCTTTGTTCGACTCCAGACGGTTGCACGGAATAGCGACAAGTTTGCCAAAGCTTTGCGTGAAAGCGAAGACAGGGGCCACGTCTCGGTGTGACTGGCCAATGGTACGGTGGTTAGCGTATCTGGGGTTCGTACGGACCTGGCTGTAAAATTTGAGGAATTGGACAGCACGGAGTCATTCCATGTCCCAGACATGGACAAGAACGACTTGATCCTGGGCATGCTGTGGCTCGAAATGCACGAGCCCTGGATCGATTGGCGCGGCAAAGCCATTGGGGCTAACCGGCCCGCAGTCTCTAATGCAGCATTAGTGACTAATATTCCCACCTCTGTTCGGGACTGGGGCTCCAGTGATGGTCGTCAAGGTGCTTATGCGCCCGAAGAAGTGTTGGGAGTCACGGACTCCAATGAAGGTGTTGCAAAGCGCCTCGCAACCGGTCGTGAGACCAAGGTTCATTGCCAAACGTGTGGGATTGCTGCGACGGTAAGTACCAACGCTGAGAGTCGTCGCGTCGTATGGGCATCGACTGTGGCAGTGTCAGAAGGCACTTACCAGGCGGGTAACATAGGTCCGCAAGGAGCAGAGGTTACTGGGGAGAGCTCCGAAGACGCCTCCAGTCTGGGTGGCATAGGTCCACAGGTGGGTAACATAAGTCCACAAGCAGGTAACGTAGTTCCGCAAACAGCTGAGGCTGTTGAGGAGGACACTGAGAGCGCCTCCGGCGTGGGTAACATAGTACCACGCAAGGTCGAAGAGATCAAGAAGAATGAGAGCGCAGCGTGCATCTCTAGCATGGGTAACGAAGTTCCGCGCGGGGTCAAGAAGACCAGTACGAGGGCGGAGGTGCCGTTGAGCACCTCCCGTGTCGATAATCAAGTACCACATTCAGTATCTGAGACCCCACCGGTCGAAGAGTAATATCAGGCCTTCGACGGCGGATTCGTGACAAAGTCACCGGAAAACAGGCTGCACAGCTGTTCCTGGATAGTGTGTTTTGCTATCATGGTGTGAGACCATAGTCTCGGATAGAGATTCGCGCTTCACAGGAACTTCTTGTGACACCCTATTCCAGCTCCTTGAATTCAAGTTGACCATGTCAATTGTGGACCATCCAGAGACGGATGTACAGACGGAGCGCGTCAACCGCGTGCTCGAAGATACTCTTCGCAGGATCTGTGCAGAGGCACCTTTGTCCTGGTCGGACCAGCTGCCTATGGTTGAGTTTGCACTCAACAATGCGGTACACGCATCAACGGGGTTTACCCCGTTCTACATGAATGGGTTACGACACCCCATGTGCCGCTAACCTTGCTGGGAGGCACCGATGCCTCCATCGTAAGCGGGGGAGAGGCTCGGAAAGCCTTTTCCTCCCTGGTCTCGGAAATCGAGCCAGCGTCTTTACAAAGCCAGTTGTTGTCGTTTATAGGCGACAGGCTGACGTTGATCAGCCGGGTTAGAGATGAAATGGCATCGGCCCAAGATAGACAAAAGGCGTACTCAGACAAACATGCAAGAGGAAACTTAAGTGTGTTTGAAGAGGGCGATTTAGTCCTATTAAACACTAAAAATCTACCGCTAAAGGTGGTTAGCTCCTTAGAGAGCAACAAGGTAAAGCATCGCTTCATCGGACCCTTCGTGGTCCTGGTCAGACATGGCGCGGCATACAGCATTGACCTTCCGAAGTCAATAGCGACGCACCCGACGTTCTACGTGGGGCGTCTTAAGCGGTATCACGATCCGCTGGGTCCTTCTTCTCGGACGGAGGAAGGCCAAGGTGAGAGCTCACCTCCTCGAAACGAGGCCGAGCTCTCTGGACAACCGGAGTTGCCGGTGTCGAAGCCTGTAACTGATACACAAGCTGGTACCCACGAGAGTAATACGAAGGGTATGACGGTACAGAGTGGGAAGAACTCGGGTACGAACTATACCCATAAGCCGAGTGGTACGAGCACCCCTGCGGATCATAAGAGGGCATCCGACCATGCACCTCATGGCTTAGAGCGTCTAAGCTCGTCGGAGTTCCTTTAGAGCGGAAGCCGGAACTCGGCGGTCAACGCGCCCATGGAGCTCATGAGTCTCACGACCAAGATCGTCCAAATCCTGACGAAGGACCTCTAGGGCCCCCGGCTTGCCAGCCTGAGCGGCAGCCGGACCACCAGGTCCCAGCCCAAGGGCTATCTTGATCGCGATTACGCGATCTCGGAGCTGACGGACCTCGTCGCTTAACTGGGACCCCACAGAGTCCCGACCCGAAGTTGAGGGTCCAGAAGGATACGGCTGAGAGGGAGCCTCGTACTCAAACGCGTGCGAGAGCTCCTCCTGCCCTTCTTGATCGGAACGGAGAGTTCCACTTCCATGTGGAGTGGGTCGTCCAAGAGCGGCGGCGCTCTGGGAAGCGCCAGCTGCTTGTGAAGTGGCGGAGTTACCCCTCGTCACAGAACTCGTGGGGGCCGGAAGAAAGGCTCCGGGTTGACCGCCCGAAGGCTGTTGAGATCTGGGATCAACAGCAGGGGCGTAAGTAGTCAGCGGCTTCTTATCCGCCTTACGGTGTACGGTCCCTGGGTTGACGGAACTGTACCCACGCTCATCATGAGCGCTGGACTTAGACTGCTGTTTAACTCCCTCTATGACAGAGTGGAGTTAGGGGACTCCGCCCAAGGACTGTGGTCCCGATAGTGCGAACCGAGGGTTCCGCCTGTCGTCGGGCGACAAGGAACGAGAGCGACTGCGTCGCGGGCTCCCTCCTTGTGTGACAGTAGCAGCGGTAGGCTTGCTGGCTGCCTTGTCTTTCGACTTGGCCTTAGCAGTCTTCGACCTCGCGGTAAGACTTAGAAGGCGCTGAAGCGCCGTGGGAGCTAGCCTTCTGTGGCATGCTTAAGGAGGTTGACGTGGAAACCTCGAGCGCCCTGAAAGCGCTGAAAGGCTTAATGAAAGCCGCGAAGTCACAACGGTGGCTCGTGGATGGGTATCGACAAAGAGAAGGAAAGAGAGAGGCGCTCTCTTCCTATCTCCACATTGGTTGAGGGTGTTTTCAACCTAAGTGGGGGAGGATGTAACGGAGTTACATGAGGGGTACCCTAGATAGGGTACCGCCTCTAGAAGTAGATATACTTCAGGAGTACTAACTTTGTCAATACACTTTGGTCAGTGGTGTGAAATGCACTACGTACACGTAGGTCGGCCGGCTGAAGGCCAACCAATTGTAATTGACCTACTTTTACATACATAGATAGGAACAAACTATAGTTAGTTATTTGTATTACAGACCAAATGACCTAATTAACTATAAATAAATCAGTCTTAAATCTACCCTAAACTGACTATTAAGTCCCCTATGATCAGGGACTAGTAAACCGCCGTTCACTTAGAGTTTCTATACTCTTAATAGCACGCTTCCTCTCGTGTGACCCCGTCACAACCTCTGTACCGCGATCTTGTAATATCGTAAAAAAGTATTGTTTTGTTCGCGTAAAAGCACTCGTAAAAACTGAACATGGGGGTGTTGCTGGTGTTACTTCGGTCAGCACCCATCCTGTCATCCCATCGACGACAGCGAGCCGGAAGTTGATCACCAAGTTGGTGACAATCTTAAGGCATTAGATCGAGTAGACAAGGGCGAGTCGGTCGTAGCACACTCTTATGGTGTCACGCGTGTGACAATTTGGAGGAAAGAGCAGGCAGCTTCCGTGATGAAGCCTTCCAAGGACAGGCTCAAGATATCTACATGAAATATGTGATCCAGAATGGTATTTTTACGATCCAGCTCAATAGCGGTGGCATATTGCGGAGTCAGTCCTATAAGCGTGGGAAGAAGTCAAGGATGCACCATTCTCATCGGGTTTCTGAAAGCAGGCAATATTTAAAACAGGTCCATGCGATATGTATGGTGTGTTCGCAACAGGCATGCCACAGTAGTTGGGTTGACATAATTAATAATAAAAATGAGTGTGGTCGGAGGTGGTGGTAAGACGGGGTGTCACTCTATGAGTTTGGTCGTGGTGCCCAGGGCCTCCGAATAAATCATTGTTCGGAAAATACAATATTAATCGAGCTTACGTTATTTATTTCAAGTTTCTGAAATTATTGACTTCTGTGCTGTACACAAAATATTTACACTTGGCTTTTGTATCAACGACAGTTCTACACTAGTCATCCCAACTTTGACCTAAGAAAGCCGCGTCAAATACCTTTGTTCTATTGTCATTCTAGATTTTCCTCTTTCCCACGAAACACTCTCCAACGGCCTTGTAACCACCTTGTGCTCATGGGGAAGGCGAAGCATTTGAGCAGACAGCAGCGTGCCGCGCTGTCAGCGTTCGCGGTGGACGCCGATGCCAAAACTGACTAAGAGAACAAGAAGCTCGATTTTCTGATAAAGTATTTAAGAAGCGCAAGATCGCTCGCGAGCAGCGCAAGGAATACCCTGGTGTGCAGTACATTCCTCCAACTTCAAACGTCTGCGACGATTCTTCAGCAAAACCAAGCACACACTTGGTTCCCGTCCATCTGGAAATAGTCCTCTTTCTAAAGGCTAACCGTCGGTTCTGGAACGCCAACACTGCCATGAAGGTCGTAAACGTCGATAAGTGAGATGACTGTAGCCATCACTAGAGCCAATAACGCAGTAATTGATTTTGCTCTCTGTCCGCATTGATACACTTATTTATTTTGCTGACTGAGCGCTGTACTATTGCAGTTATTTTAACGGAGGCCCTGGTGGTGCCATAAAAAGACACTTTTTTTACCAAGGATACATGATCGCCGTTATATACGGTGCCTATACCTCTAGATGGTAGGACACATTGACAGTATGCATTTCCGGCTCAATTCCCGATCAGTTCGTTCTATAATTCCATCAGTTGTCATGTCACAGCTTGATCAACACTGATGTAATGGGGCGAGTGTTATGGTCGATTCAGCATAGTAATTTATATCACATACTCAGATTTATTTAATCCTACCTCCTTAATTTGTCTCAATTTGTGCCCAAGGAGCACATCAATATTGCTAGTGTTTGAACATCCACGTAATACTACGAGCTACAGTTTAGAATGCCCCTCCCCCCAAAAAACTAGCTATATGCTGCCTTCTCGAAAGTGACGACTTTCTTCACAACCGCACAGACGATCGACAACCTGAACAGCTCATTAGTAGCTCTCATCAGGGTTATCAAAAATCTGGTCGTGATGATGTGTTCAGGCTCACGGCTCGGGAACTGCAAACGGACATAATCAGCATACCAGGTACACACCAACTGCATAAATAGCGCTTTGCTGCAACAACTTTTTTCCCAGAGCTCACTTTGAATTTAACTGGCTGTAGGTCACTCAAGATATTCCTTGCACTTACTCTCGACAAAATCAACGATGCGTCACACCTGCCTGGCCCTGATCGTGGCCATTGTCGTCGTTATCTGTGATTTCACTAACGCTGAAAACGTCCAAAACGTTGACAACCGTTCGCTCCGAGTCTCTGCTCGTGTCCAAGAAGAACGCGGTTTTGATGCCTTGTCGAAGCTAGTTCCAAGTCTGATGGGTGGTGATGACGCATTGGCCAAGCTGTCAAAGATATTTGTAAAACCAGACTCGCGATTCCATATCGCCGATGATGAGGTGGCCAAGATGTCGGTTTTGGTCAAGAAGGCGAACGCTGGCAATGGAGTCGGTCTGACTGATGACGAGGTAGCCAAGTTCGCAATGACTTTCGCTGTGGCGAAACAGACTGCCCAACTTACGGATGACCAGGTTTTTAAGTTGTCAAAACTGATCGCTGACGCGAAGAAGGTGAAGGAGGCAGCTAAAGTCAGTGATGATGAGGTGGTCAAGGTGTCAGAAATGTTCAAAAAAGCAAATACTGGAACGACTGGCGGGGCGTTGTTCACTGATGACGTGGGTAAAGCCTTCACGGCTGCACAGAAGGAGGCCAGTCTCAGTGATGACCAGGTATCCCAGCTCTCGAAGATATTCTCCAACGCGGATATTGCAGGCGACGCATTGAAACTAAGTGATGATGAGGTAAGCAAGATGATGGGTCTGATCAAGAAGGCCAACGCTGACGATGGAATCGTCCTCGCTGATGACGAGTTGGCCAAGTTCGGAGTAGCTTTCGCTACTGCGCAAAAGCGTACCAAAATTACGGATGACCAAGTGCTGAAGCTGTCCAAGATGATCGCTGGCTCGAAAAAGGTGACTGAGGCAACCAAAGTCAGTGATGATGAGGTGGCCAAGGTGTCTGAAGTATTTAAGAAAGCAAACGCTGGAGCAATGGGCGGGGCAAAGTATACTGATGACGAGCTGGCCAAGATCGGTAAAGGCTTCGCTGCTGCACAGAAGGAGGTCGGCCTCAACGATATACAAGTGGCCAGACTGGCAAAGCTGTTCGCTGCAGCGAAGCAGGCTACCACAGTCAGTGATGAGAATGTTGCTAGACTATCCCAAGAGCTCGCTGTAGTGGCGCAGAAAGACAAGAAATCGTGGTCTACCCTCAAAAAGGTTATTATCGGTACGCTTGGCGTTAGTGTGGGCGGGGTCGTAATTTACGCGACCGTCAAGTTGGCAACCAAAGACTCGGTCGCTCCAACTACGACTACTTAGAGTTAGACCTAAGCAATCTTCCTCTCGTCGACCTTAGGATATACTTGATATGATATACCATACTTCCGAGGTTGGCTATCTGAAAGAGAGCGAAAATTGGAGTATCTAGCTGGGTACATGCGGGGACTGCAGGGTAATGTTTGTATTCCAACAACTAAACGTTAAGTAGCTTAATGTTGCATATCCCTAAGTCTTACCATAGAGCAGCATAAATTTTCGATATCTCACTTCGTAAACCAATGCTTTGGATTTTCTGGTCACGAAATATTGTGAATCATGTTGTGGCAACCTGTAAAATATCATCTTGGGAAGCTGAACGCTGCTTGCATTACTACACTGCAGCTTCTTGGTATCCCGACGCGCCGGGCCCTCACACGCTTTGTGGTACAAGCAAATATGTAGCCTTTTGTGCTGTTCTTCGTAAAAGCGATAGTGGTATTATGACTCCTCCAGCCTCTCCTACCTATGCATGGGTCGTTACTGCTACGACCTCTGACACAACTACCCTACGACTGCCTAGAAGGTCGTCCGTTAGCACGTCCGTTATGTATCCAAGTCTGAACAGGAGCTCATGCTCCAAAAAATATCTGTTACGTTGGGAGGTTTGCAGAACAGTAGCAGATAGGAGACTTAACCTTGTTACTACTGCCTTATAACTGGACCTCCATCACGCTGTCTGCCGAGTCTGTTTGCCCTTACCGATGCAAAATACAAACTACCGTTCGAAAATCCTCACGTGTCTAGTACTGATCTCAGTATGCGCTTTGTTCTTGATCACCTTCTCAGACTTTACGCAGCACGCACCATGTTGTACCTACCGATAAGTTGTACGACCAGTATCTTAACAATATCTACCCCAATCGCTCTAATGAGTCAAGCCATACTAGTGGTATTTGATTTTGGGTTTATGAAAGATCAGGGATTCGACTAATATAAGTAGAATTTTTGCACGTTGATAACTACCCAACCACTGCCGAGGCTGCTACAATCAATTAAGTCACCTCGCTGGTTCTGTCGACACAGCTCACGCCTCGGCAACACGATTGATCCTACTGTGGAGTGATGTTATCAAGTCTAACAAGATCAATCGTGTCGATGTGATCTTATTGATCCGATGAATGATATATAAATGGAGATCCAATAGAGTTGACTCCCTCGTTACCTGTACATTCAAAGCTCCTTGTGATAAAAAAAGTATTTTCTGTTTGTTCTCATGTCGTTGTCACCTTTAATCTCCATCTTCTTTGCTTCCAGAATAGTTAAACCTTCTACCGGATTCGATTGTGAGGTACGATGAGCTATGTCGGTGACGATAGGAGGACTCCTGGGCACTGGGCGACAAAGAACAACATCCACAAAAGCTTGCTCGAAAAGAGCGGAAGTTGAAACATGTCCTCCGTCGTCTGTGTTCACAGCATGCCACGCTATTTCGGGTCCCATTGTAGTGGGGTCAATTGTGCTTCTTTTGCTCTTCATTGCACAAAATGTTATTCGGGTGGTTCTGTTCTCATCAAGGCAGACGGTAGTTTCTACGCCTTGAGTGAAATGATGTGACTATGTCTGGTGGATGATCAGGATCCGTGCAAAATTGTTCTGCTCAAGTACGCATTATTCAACGGAAGTGTATTTGTGCGTTTTTCAGTATTCAACGCTTTGTTGCATTGGGACCAACAGAATCACTCTACGATTTCAGTGCTTTAAGTCCTAAAGCTTTCGCACTTGGTTAATCGCTAGATGAGAATGAGGCTGTTTGTCAGAGCGGTACAAAGGATTAAGGAGCAACACATAATGCAGTCACAAGTTCGAAGTCTCCGTTGGTCGTACAGACGAGTGTGATACAAAGTGGAGTATGCTTGGTCTCAGTCGTCTCTTTCAGTTCACACGATGAGGGAAAAGACCCGAAAAGAATGCAGAGGTTGTAATCAAGAAAATTCACGGTAGCACGTAGTGCTCCAACGACAGTCGTCGAGTGCTTGTCCTCGCACACTTCCATAACAAAACATCACTTGAGCCGGGTTGGATTTGTACATGTGTGTGTCTGCAAAATATACCAGGACGCCGCCTCCGAGTGGACAGTTCGACCCGAGAGCAGCTCCAACACCTCGCTGCACGTGACATTACGACGCCCTTCGTGGCCACCAGATCATCTTGTCGTTGTCCATCTCGTAGGCCGTAAAGACTTCCATTAGAGCAGCACGGTGTTGGACAACACGCAGTTGACCAATTCCTGGACATTGTCCGCGGATGACCTGATGGGCGTCACGCTCGCCAATTGCAGTCAGATCAATGACGCACACACGCACACCTCGGTCATGACATGCGGCATTTCATACTGCTGCGCCACCTGCACAACGTCCTCGCACAGCCGCTCGAACCACCTGGCGAGGCGCTAGCATTGTCGCCAGTGTAACTGCGATGTCCACTGTAATGGCCACTATTCGCGTTGATACCATACGAACGGATGAATGATCTGTTTTGAGAGGTTTCATCGAAAAAATATTCGTACATAAAATAATTATTTATTTATTATATTTTACCGATAAAAATATGACGCACATTTTTATGCCACAATGCATCCTGTAGGGAAAATTCCTGTACCTTCTCTTTCATACTGATTACATCTCTCCAGTTATGACGTAATCCATCCGATTGGATCCAAAGGAAATGGTTGTCCTAGGTAGCGTGAAGGGCGAACTGACGTTGAAGTAAGGGGTGTAACTCTATGAAACTGTATGGGGATGTAGAGGTGGTGTTGCTGCTACTCTTTTGGAAGCTCCATCCCCTGGTACGTTCAGCTTGAGTAGAACTTGCTCTGGCGCTTGCCGAAGCTTCTCCAACAGTTCAGGCGTGAGTCGCACTCGACGCTAGTGGCGTCGCTTCATTATCATATTGTGCATATTTCATACACAAAAAAATTAAGCAAAGAAAACGCTACTACAGAGCTACATGCATGCAAAGGCATGCTCATTCCTGTGTATCTGCCTCCATCAACTCAATATGTATTTGTGTGTAACAAAACGCAAAATTTGAACGTTCGCCCTATGTGCGGCAGTACCACATGTACGTGTAACCCATTAAAGGACTTGCTGGCCTACAGGTCGTCCTGTCCTAATTAATCTCTTATCCACGATAATGTGGTATAATTTGATGCGGACAAATTGAAATCTAGTCTAATTGATATTCCTGAAAAAACTCGTATCTGATACTAATTTCGAACCCCAAAACTAGAAGTATTGTTATCGTCTGCAGTGTTATACCATTATATAGGGCTATGCCTTTTTGTGTTAGATTAGTTTAAAATAAAGCAGTTATCGACAAATTCAATAAAAGGATAAAATTATCTAACCGACATGGTACAGTATTCTGAATAACCTGAACAACATGAAGATCTGAGGAGTTGTATTTTAAATCGCGAATATAATGAACTGAAGAGTCCCGGTTGGCAATTTGGTGTTCTATCCGGCATTGGTCGGATAGACACACCAAATTATCAACCGGGAAGAAGTTGTTTGATGTACGCTGGAATCAGTGAATGACCAAAAGTAGCCATACAGAGTCCGTGTTTCGAAGCTCCTACAACTTGTCCAAGTCGATGAACTCGTTTCAGCTATTCATTGTCTTTAAGCTATCGATAACTATTACTCATGTGCAGCCAACTGCTACCGAAATCGTAGCAGTGATTAAGCATTCAGTAAAAACATAAACCCAAACTGGTCACATCCCATGTTACGGCATGTAGAGTATAAAGGCCGTTCAGTCGATCCTAAGTTGGATCCTGATGTTGCGACAGGGATTTCACGCAAGCGACAACAGAGCAAAGAAGGGCTTCAGCCGCACACGCTTCTTACCGAGCAACCCACTGTGCTTATATTCCAAGTTCATTCCCATTTTTTCTCTTCTTTTGGCAACAGGCAACAACGATGCGATTTATCTACGAAGTTCTGGCTACTGTGGCACTAGTAGCATGTGGTTCCACTGCTTTAACGACCGGTGAATACGTAGGCAAGACTTTCGGGGGTCCCAGTTCACTACCCCCTGGTCGAGAGGAGTCAGACCTTGACTTGGTTGGTCCTGGTCAAAAAGTACTGTCCGCCAACATCGTCGAAAATTACGGGCTTAAAGCTATCGGCCTCGAGCTAACGAATCCATTCGGGTTAAAGGAAAGCGTACAACATGGCGCCTTTCGTGGTAAGAAAACCACTCTAGCACTTGCTGAAGGCGAACACATCACTGGCTTCGAGGCGCATTGGGAATCACGTTTTGGTCATACAATCAAATACATCAAGCTCACAACCAACAAGGGTAATTCAATTTCTGGTGGTGGACCGACGGACAACAGCGGTGTTGACAATGCCAAGGAGGGTTACCAGTTAGGTGGGTTTATTGTCAAATACATCAAGGCCGATATTGCTACGCTGGCTCCCATTTGGACAGAAATTGAGCAAAAACCGAGCATTGAACCGGTTGTGGTGCCGACAGGTAGTGCGTAACTGTCTGTAAGACCGTCCGATGAGTACAGGGGTGCTGTTGGAGTTAGCTAACGCTTCGATAACGAATATCTCATTGTAAACTTCATTAGCATATATTTTACAGAGGTTGCTGGTCGAAGAGACAGCGGTGTATCTGCATACTAGAACAACGTGTTCTGGAGTTCCTCAACCCTCACTAAATTCGACATGTAATTTAATACTGTGGCAATAGTTCGTGTTTGTTGCTGTCTTCCACTTTATTAAATCATATAATTCATTCATAACGCATATCCCTTGTTTTGGTACTGCTGTCACTACGACACTTATTCATAAATGGGCATATTTTCTAGCACTTTTGCAATAACGTTTTATGACCTGAAAAACTGTACGTCCAATGCAGCTTAGTTGAATGGTTACATTTCCGACCGACCACTCCGCAGGCAACACTATACTCAGTACATGCGGGAGAGCGACTCTGTTCGTGAATTATCGAGGCAGTAAACGTACTGATAGCTAGGTGCAGCCCATTCGTAATTACATTACCCAGAAAATGGTGCAGGACTGGACAAGTGCAAGTGCGAGGTCGCGGACAAGATCCTGTTCTTGGGAAAACTACATCATATTGACACTTGATACGAGAGCGCAGCCTTTTAGGTGCTTATGGGACTCTGCTGTCGGATCGTCCACCAATTTCGTCAAGTTTTCATCATAGTGATGCGATTGAGCTCATCGATTCTATTTGGGCAAGAATTAACAGTAACTCAACGCAACGCATAGCATACTCCAGGAGCCCAGTGAATTAAGAAACAGTTCAATGAGTCGATGGATATGAGTTTTCAGACGATCTCTAGAACAAATGGCCGACAACTTAAAAATCACTATCACAGTATTGAACCCCCACATTTTTCATTTTCGTGGCTCTTAAACATTGAGGCTCGGTACAACGGAGCACTTCACGTCAAATAAAGTAGAATTGTGCGGGAGTAGTTGTTATCAAAGCGGGCTACTCTGTGTCTGGTATTGGTAGTCTAATGGGGATTATAATAAACACATACTTTGCGTTCTATCGCAACGGTACGGGGTTTGAAGTGAACGCTTGGAGTGGTGTGGTATATTAAAGAAAATATTTCTTGAACGAGAAAACCACGCGTATTGCTGAGGAGGATTCGCCTCCAGAAAAGTAATTGCCACGGGAGTCGAAACTTACTGTTCACTACCGAAAAGAACTTTCACTCCCATCGACCAGAATCGTGTTATCTAAATTCTAAATAAACACACACTGCTGATAACATTGCTTTCATACAGGTCTATACGTATGCGTGTCTAAATTCAAAACTCGTGCCTCTGACGACAATGCCTGCGTGGATACATTTCGTAAATGCAAGAAATATGCTTCATAGACGTGATATGCAACTGTTTGTCCAGAAACCACGCGATTTTTTAATTGTGTTCAACCGCTTAAACCAATAGACATAATATGTCTATGTGTCCACAGCCACGGCAAAGATCAATGTTTTGTTATTGTAATGACATCCAATGAACTCTCACTCCTCCTATCAGAAATGCTATTCAATTCACATTAGTGTGAACGTTGGTCAAGGCACGACATGATGTCAAACTCAGTGAAGCTTAGAGCGCGTATCAGATAATATTCAGTCGTTACCATTATTGAAGTTAGCACCTTAGCATCAAATGTTATCTACTACTGCTAATCTATCTACCAGACCAGTTCTAGGCTAACCAGATAGTCAATGTAGCTGGTTTGGCCGACAAAGCACAATTTGAAGCCTCCGGCATTACAAATTTTCCGCTTCAGTGACAGAAATGTCAAATCCGTACTCCGGAATTTCTGTCCAAATTGCAGCCACTGTTGCAAAGTCACCCCCGCTACGGGTCACAACAAAACCGCCCAACTGGTAACCCTCTTTTGCATTGTCAATTCCAATGTTGCCCGTCGGTGCTCCGCCAGAAATTGAATTCCCCGAACTGGTAGTGAGCTTGATGTACTTGATGTACGTGGCCTTCTGTCCAAGGCGTGAACCCCAGTGCGCCTCGATACCAGTGATGAGTTCGTCTCTAGTAAGCGTTAGAGTGGTTCCCTCACCACGAAAACCACCGTGATGTAAGGTTTCTTTGAAACCCGTCATACCCAATATCTCGAGGGCGATGGAACTGAGGTCCTTCGTGATTGTGACGGACAGCACTGATTGACCAACCAAGTCCAGGTCCGATTCCTCGGTACCACTGGACGGGTTGGGACCACTGAAAGTAGTACCGACGTATTTACCGGTCTCCGAAAAAGCGACATCACATACCAGTATCACCGTAGCCAGAACTTGGTAGATAAATTTCATCGTTGTTGTGTATTGGCAGAAGAAGAGAAAATGGAGAATGGGCTTCAATTTTCCCACATTTCAAACTATCTTCTTAAATGCATCAGGTGTTTACCATATGTGACATTGTGCATTGTGACGACAGGATCCAGCTTAGGATCGACCTAACTGCCTTTTATCGTAGAACGTAATGAAGACACTTTGGATACAGTTCATACTTTACAGTTAAAGTGTACACAGCAATGGACTGGACAATTGTCGTCCATGATCTTCCGAAGGTATTACTAGAACGCTTACCACCCGATGGAGTACAGAAATCTGCGTCAATAAACAACGGGGTCACAACCAATAACCTGATAACCTTTATACGTTGCCAACTTCAACGGAGATGGGCAAGGTACTGAAGCAAAGAAATCAAGGCAGTCGTCAAATCACATTCAACCATTTACTGTTTGGACAGTTTGAATTTAGGCGCGAGCTCAGCTATCTTGTATCACCACCCGCTCAATTTCTAGGTCTGTTTAATTGCGTTTGCACTAATTCGCTTATGCACCATCCGATCCGACATGTACAAGACACCGAACAAGCGCGTCCGCCTCACTTGGGATGAGAAGGCAGGCATCATCGAAAAGACCAGGCCCACACTATAACATGAAACATGATCCACAAGGTTAGGGGCCCTAACTTAGGGCCAAGTTCTTGAGGAACTAAAATCAATACACAAGCAGTTTTCCTATTTTAGTTCATTCCGCGATTGCATCATACACCCTGTAAACTTATATATATCAGGCGTTGTTTATCGACGCAGATTCCTGTTGTACATACCCTGTAGGGAAATTCCTGCACCTTCTCTTCATACTGATCACGTCGTTCCAGTTATGACGTAATCTGTACCGTGTACATGGAAAGTGTCGTCACTATTTTGATAATGGGTACATATGCCACTCATTCGTACTAGTGACTAGTGTCGAGTCACGTGGCAGGGAGCCACTCATTTCCATTCTATATAGGATTCAATAGAACGCTTACCGAGTTGACCGGCACTAACCTAATTATCGGATGATTTGCCGGGTCCACTATGTGGCCCCGCTAGGAGGTTTGGTAAATAGCTACAAACCTACAACATAGAGAAAAGTCAACTCTTCTGGAAAACAGTTGGCCCTTCGCAGGTGATTCATTTTCACGCGAACAACATTGCAACCCGTGAAAGGGTAATTCGTTTGGAAATATAGTACCTTATTCACCGATGTACCCAATTCTTCGCGTGCTTATATACAAGGACCAAGTCAAAGCACCTAGCCAGTACACTCGAGGCAATACGACGACGTATTTCGCCTTAGCGTTGCAACTAACTTAGCCACAACGCTAAAGCGGTGCTAATCAACTATCATGTTTCATTCACTCCTCTACGAGAGCAAAGTGGAGAATGTTATTGCCAAGCCCAGCACAATCTCATCCACATGCAGCTAGGACTATCATAAAAAAGTCTAGCACAGGAGAAATACCGTGCCAAGAAGCGTAGATGCCGGTCATCGGAATTGGGGACCTGGGAAGGCGATGCCAGCGAAGACGCTTTGACACAACTTAGCCAAGCATTCTAAAGCGGACTTTGTTTTCGGTATTTTTGTTGATGCCTACAATAATCGCGAAAAACATTGTATTTCTTTTGTTGTTATGTTTGTTTCGAACGAATTACCTTTTAGCGAGTAAGCAGGATTTTTCTCGAATCGCCTTATCGTTCGCAGAACAGCAGTTCTCCCACGTGTTATCTATCGCTTTGCACAGAATCCTGCTTGTTCGGTAGCGATGGGATAATTACCTAGTTGGCATCTAACTAGCCAAGTGACCTAATATATATAATTATAAAATTGCAGACCAAACATAAGCTTATCTAAAAATACATTCCGCCTCAAATCTACCCTAAACTGGCTATTAAGTCCCTCAGGCCAGGATTTGTGAACTATCGTACACTAGGATTTGTGTACTCCTGGTAGCACACTTCCTCAAGCAAAGTGCTCGTGTGACCCCGTCACGCTTGGTAGCACTTGTAGTCAATCCACGCCTACGCAGGTAGATTGACTACCTGAATCCTCTGAGTGGCTCCTACAAGGTAAACCAATATGGATAGAGGGGAGTTCCTTCATCTGACCGACGCTCAGTTTGAGTCGGTCCGGAAGATGGCTGCATCTTTGGAGGAGATGCCTTCCGAAGCTTGGCGGCTGCTATGCCGGCCGAACAGGTCGAACGCATCGAGGCGTTCGACACGTCTCATCGCCCACGTACAGGGGCTGTAGACCCCCGTGGCTGAAATGAAGCCAGCCCAACCTACGTCGTTGAGGTTTAAGGTTAACCCCTATGAGGGGAAGGAGGGAGAGAATCTCCACTTCTGGGTCAGAGAAGTAGAGCTCGCGATGGATGCGGCTCTCATCTCGACTGACCGACTTTGGGTCGCTTTCGCCCGGTCCAACCTGAGAGGTCGGGCGAAGACCTGGGCGTACACGCGCGTGGCGACGTCACCGGATTGTTTGACAACCTGGTCTCAGCTGTGTGAACAGCTTAGAACCGCCTTCCTCCCGGCGAACTATGAGTATCGCCACCGCTCGCGCTTCCGTGCCTTTAAACAAGGGAAGTGTGAGCTGCATGAGTACATCCAAGTGATGCGAGTACTCGCTGCATTACTGGTATGGAACCTCGTACCTGATCACGTCAAGGTGACAGTGATCATGGATGTTCTGAAGGTGGGCCCATCCCGCACACAGTTGTTCTGCGTGCATGCGAACACTATGGAGGAGACGGCCCTCCAAGAGGAGTACAGCCACCGACAGGCTCGTACTCCCACGTCGGTGTGGCAAGGCCACAATGCGTCGTCAGGCGCAGTGCAAGGAGCTGCAGCAGCTGGAGCTAGCACCGGGCCGGTACCCATGGAACTGGGTACGGCCATACAGAGCTCCATCCGTTGCTACGGATGTGGGAAGCTCGGGCACATGCAACGTGCCTGCCCTGCGGGAGGGCAAAGGAAGTTCCCTTCCAAACCTAGGGGCTCGAGGGGCCCGTGGCAGAAGCCACGACCCAAGAGTCAGGGGAACTGGGGTCACCAGTAGGGGCGGGGCGCCCTACTGGGGAAGATCTAAGCCCCCATGGTAGGAGTGCGGACGGCGCACGCCATGGAGGCTTAGCCCCTGAGAGCCTGGGTGCTCTCGAGACGAGAAAGAGCAGCGGCGGACTGCTCGTGGTACACGCGAGTGTACGGGGATATGGAGATCCCTTTAGAGTCCTGATCGACCCTGGGGCGTCGACGAACTTTGCTCGACGCCAGACGGTCGCGCGGAATGGCGACAAGTATGCCGATGCTTTGCGAGAAAGCGAAGGCAGGGGCCAGGCCTCGGTGAGACTGGCCGATGGTACGGTGGTTAACGTACCTGGGGTCCGTATGGACCTGGCTGTAAAGTTTGAAGACTTTGACAGCACAGAGTCGTTCCTTGTCCTAGACATGGACAAGTACGACTTGATCCTGGGCATGCCGTGGCTCGAAAAGCACGAGCCCTGGATCGATTGGCGCGGCAAAGCCATTGGGGCTAGCCGGCCCGCAGTCTCCGACAGAGCTTTGGTGAGTAATGTTCCCACCTCTGTCCGGGACTGGGGCGCCAGAGATGGTCGCCAAGGCGCTTACGCGCCCGAAGAAGTATTGGGAGTCACGGACTCCAATGAAGATGTTGCGATGAGCCTCGCAACCGGTCGTGAGACCAAGGCTCATTGCCAAGCGTGTGGGATTGCTTCGACGGCAAGTCCCAACGCTGAGAGTCGTCGCGCCGTGTGGTTTTCGACTGTGGCAATGCCGGACGGCACTGACCAGGCGGGTAACATAGGTCTGTAATCAGCAGAAGCTGCTGAGGAGAGCGCTGCAGGCGTCTCCATTGTGGGTAACATAGGTCCACCGGTGGTTAGCATAAATCCACAAGCAGGCAACGTAGTTCCGCAAACAGCTGAGACTGTTGAGGAGGACGCTGAGAGCGCCTCCGGCGTGGGTAACATAGTACCACGCAAGGTCGAAGAGACCAAAAAGAATGAGAGCGCAGCGTGCATCTCTAGCGTGGGTAACGAAGTTCCGCGCGGGGTCAAGAAGACCAGTACGAGGGCGGAGGTGCCGTTGAGCACATCCCGTGTGGATAATCAAGTACCACACTCAGCATCTGAGACCCCACCGGTCGAAGAGTAATATCAGGCCTTCGACGGCGGATTCGGTTGTTAAGTGAAGGCATGCATCGTCCACCTGGAGGCGCTACCGAAGGTGTCAGCGTTACTGAACCTCGAGGAACTGTCCATAAAGGACTTCCTGGCCGAGTTGAAGGCAGAAAAGATTGCGGAGATGGTGCTCCTGAAGCCGGAGACCTCTCCTGAAGATTTGAACTCTACCTCCGTAATGTACGAGGATGTCCTGGAGGGGTTCACGAAGCAGCGTGCAACGCACTTGGGTTCTGAGATCCTCAAGAACCCGGAGGATCCAGTGTATCCTCTAGTTAACGAGTTCTCGGATGTGGTGTCATACCACCCGCCATCCCAACACCCAACCGGATCAGGGGGTACGGCACGAGGTTGACTTCGTGCCTGGCACAAAGTATTGTGTCACGAGGCAGTGGCCTCTACCTCGCGAGCAGTGCGAGGTCATAGATGCCTTCTTCGCCGAGAAGGCAAAGTCGGGCATGGTGCGGGAATCAAAGTCCCCGCACTCGATGCCGACCTTCTGCGTTCGGAAACCGAACGGGAAGTGGCGTCTGGTTCACGCTTACAACAAGCTGAATAGTGCGACGGTACCGGCACAGACGCCGATCCCTCGCAAGGATGTGTTGCTGAACAACATGTCGGGTTGTACGTTGTACAGTGCCCTGGATCTGGTAGACGGATACTACCAGATCCTGATGCGTGTGAGTGACATTCCTCTCACCGCAGTGAGCACCCCGAGTGGGATGCTCTGGGAGTGGCTAGTGATGCCACAGGGGGTTTCGAATGCCCCAGCGACGTTCAATCGCTTGGTCACACAATTGTTTAGACCATTGCGTACGTTCGCTCAGACGTACTTTGACGATATATTCGTCCATAGTCGTCTGGCCGACTTCGGCACGGCTATGGAGGTGCATTTGAAGCACCTCCGTCGAGTGTTTGAGGTCACGAGAGCTAACAAGCTCTATGCCAACATCGACAAGTGCGTCTTTGCAGCTGAGGAGATAAAAGTCCTCGGCTGCTTTGTCAGCAGGGTCGGCGTACGCTCTGATCCAGGGAAGGTCAAAGCCATAGCGGCTTGGCCAATCCCGAGGTCGCAGAAGGACCTCCGGAAGTGGTTGGGCTTAGCCAACTATCTTCACAAGTACAGCGCAGGGTACGCTGAACTAGCTCGACCCTTGTCGGATCTCTTAAAGAAAGATGCCGACTGGGTCTGGGAGCAACAGCACCAGGATGCTTTTGACAGCATCAAGGCGAGCTTACAGCAAGCGCCAGTCTTGGCTTTGCCGGACGAAAACAAGTCATTTAGCGTCGTCTGTGACGCTTCTGACTATGCAATAGACTGTGCGCTGTTGCAGAAGGACGATGAAGGACACGAACGTGTCATCTCCTTCCAGTCCAGGCAGCTGAAGGCTGCCGAACGGAACTATCCCGTTCATGACAAGGAGCTACTTGCGATGAAGTACGCTCTTGTCAAGTTTAGAGTTCATCTCTTGGGCACGAGGCCCTTTGTGATCTATACTGATCACGCGTCCTTGCGGACTGCCACCAACTCGCCGCATCTGTCGCAGCGGATGGCGAGGTGGCTGTCATTCTTCGCGGAATATAATTTCCGCGTTGAATACAAGCCGGGCAAGCTCAACGTGCTTGCCGATGCATTGTCGCGTGGACCTGACTATGAGCTAACTCATGTCAGTCGGGTCACGACAGATCTATACGATCGGATACGCTTAGCGTATCAGGAGGACGAGAACTACACACCACTGGTGCAGTTCTTGTCCGATGGCAAGGACGCCAAAGTCGACAGGCTTTCGCCTCGACAGCGGGCGCAGCTCCATCGTTATGAGCTGGCCGAAGTGTTACTCCACTACAGAGTAGACCCTAGAGATCCTCCTCGGGTTGTCGTTCCGAACGACGAAGATCTGAAGTATGACATACTTCTGGAGGCGCATGACGCGCCGATAAGTGGCCATCTTGGCCGGGAGAAGACCTACCAAATGGTATCTCAGACATTTTGGTGGCCCCGCATGTATAAGTGGGTGGCACGCTATGTCAAGACATGTGAAACATGTCAGAGGGTGAAGCCTTCGGGCCACGCCTCTGCAGAGCCTACCAGTACCAGCGGACTGCTGGAAGTCGATGAGTCTCGACTTCGTCTTCGGCCTGCCGGCCGATGACAAGGGCAACACCGGCATATTGGTGTTTGTCTGCCGCTTGAGCAAGATGGTGCATCTTGTTCCAGTACGTGACAAGGTCGCCGGGAAACAAGCTGCACAGCTGTTCCTAGATAGCGTGTTTCGCTATCATGGTCTACCAGAGACCATAGTCTCTGATTGAGATTCGCGTTTCACGGGTGCGTTTTGGGACACCCTGTTCCAATTGTTGGGAACTAAGTTGACGATGTCAACTGCGGACCATCAGCAGACGGATGGTCAGACGGAGCGCGCCAACCGCGTGCTCGAAGATACACTACGGAGCTTCTATGCTGAGGTACCTCGGTCCTGATCGGACCAGCTGCCTTTTAGTTTTTTTTTGCACTCAACAATATGGTACATGCATCAACGGGGTTTACCCCGTTCTACATGAATGGGTTACGACACCCCATGTGCCGCTAACCTTGCTGGGAGGCACCGATGCCTCCATCGTAAGCGGGGGAGAGGCTCGGAAAGCCTTTTCCTCCCTGGTCTCGGAAATCGAGCCAGCGTCTTTACAAAGCCAGTTGTTGTCGTTTATAGGCGACAGGCTGACGTTGATCAGCCGGGTTAGAGATGAAATGGCATCGGCCCAAGATAGACAAAAGGCGTACTCAGACAAACATGCAAGAGGAAACTTAAGTGTGTTTGAAGAGGGCGATTTAGTCCTATTAAACACTAAAAATCTACCGCTAAAGGTGGTTAGCTCCTTAGAGAGCAACAAGTTGAAGCACCGCTTCATTGGGCCCTTCGCGGTCCTGGCCAGACATGGCGCGGCGTATACCATTGACCTCCCAAAGTCAATGGCGACGCACCCGACGTTCTACGTGGGGCGTCTTAAGCGGTATCATGATCCGCTGGGTCTTCCTTCTCGGACGGAGGAAGACCAAGGTGAGAACCCACCTCCTCGAAACGAGGCTGAGCTCTCTGGACAACCGGAGTTGCCGGTGTCGAAGCCTGTGAATAATATACAGGCTGGTACCCACGCGAGTCATACGCGGGTATGACGGTACCGAATGGGAAGAACTCGGGTAAGAGCTATACCCATAAGCCGAGTGGTACGAGTACCCTGCGGCTCATAAGAGGGCATCCTACCATGCACCTCATGGCTTAGAGCGTCTAAGCCTCGACGGAGCTCCTTCACGGCAGCAGCCGGAGCTCGGCGGTCAACGCACCCATAGAGCTCATGAGTCTCACGACCAAGAGCGTCCAAGTCTTGGCCAAGGACCTCTAGGGCCCCCGGCTTGCCAGCCTGAGCGGCAGCCGGACCACCAGGTCCCAGCCCAAGGGCTATCTCGATCGCATAGACGCGATCTCGAAGCTGACGGACCTCGTCACTTAATAGGGACACCACAGAGTCCCGACCCGAAGTTGAGGGTCCAGAAGGATACGGCTGAGAGGAAGCCGCGTACTCAAACGCGTGCGAGAGCTCCTCCTGCTCTCCTTGACCGGAACGGCGAGCTCCACTATCATGTGGAGCGGGTCGTCCAGGAGCGGCGGCGCTCTGGGAAGCGCCAGCTGCTTGTGAAGTGGCGGGGTTACCCCTCGTCACAGAACTCGTGGGAGACGGAAGACCGGCGCCGGGTTGACTGCCCGAAGGCTGTTGAGATTTGGGATCAACAGCCGGGGCGTAAGTAGTCCGCGGCTTCTTAGCCGCCTTACGGTGTACGGTCCCTGCGTTGACGGAACCGTACCCGCGCTCATCTTGAGCGCTGGACTTAGACTGCTGTCTAAGTCCCTCCATGACGGAGTGGAGTTGCCGCTTAGTGACTAAGTGGGCAAATTCAATTCGAAGATCTCGCTGGTCCACGACATAGGACAGCAGACGATCTTCCTGGAGTTCTTTCAACTCCTGAACTGTAAAGTTCTTCAGAGAAACCCATCTCCAGAACAGGCCTTCTGCCTGGGTCTGGGTTGTGGTGTTCTCGGGCTGTACCCAAGGGTAGCCCCACACGGGGAAGAGCCCACCACGGTCTTCGGATTTCTTTCGAAGACTAGTGAATTCCTTGAGAGGAATTCGGTGTGGTGCAAGTAGCACACACCTAACGGCCTCAATGTCGTTGACAAAGAGTGGTTCGACTTGAACCAAGGCACGCTCATAGGCGCCACGCGAAGTGCGCCCATGGTTTAGACCACGAGGGGCCTTAAGGTGCTCCAAGAACATTGGAGACCCAGACCCCGCATCCGGTGGGTAGTACCCGCGAGGATACACCGGCGTGGGAGGCACAGAAGTGCCTCGCAGTTGAGCAGCATGATAGCGCTCCTGCTGCTCATCGAGATCATTAGAGATCTCTCGGGGCTCGGAGACAGCCCCCTCCTCTTCTTCCTCGTCTGAGGAGTCGAACAGGGATTTGAATCCCTTAGCGATGGAAGGCTCTGACGTAGGAGAGCCAGGGGCTACGCGCTTCTTAGCAGCAGCAGCACCCTCACCAGCCCGCTTTGGAGAAGCTGCTTTCGCAGCTTGGGCTCGAGCCTTACCTTCGGTCAAGGTAAGGTTCTTGGCAGGCGAGCTCGTCGAAGCTGCCTTTGCCTCTGATGACTCAGCATCATCAACAGGAGCGTCCTGCGAAGGAGCGTCCTGTGCAGGAGCATCCTGTGCAGGAGCATCCTGTGAAGATGCATCCTGAGAAGAAGGTGGATCCTTAGCGGATCCAGGAGAGTCCCCGTCAGACTCTGATCCCGTGATAATGGGAATGTTAAATTCCGGGGACTCGGACCCAGGACTGTGGTCCCGATAGGCGAATCGAGGGTTCGCCCTATCGTCGGGTGATAGGGAGCGCGAGCGACTGCGTCGCGAACTCCCTTCTGGGCTGGCAGCAGCAGCAGTGCGCTTGCTGCCTGCCTCGGAAGCCGCCTTGCGGACTTCCTTGCGCGAAGCGGCCTTGTCTTTCGACCTCGCGGTCTTAGACTTGGAAGGCGCCGAAGCGCCGCGGGTGCTTGCCTTCTTAGGCATCTTGGGAGGTTGACGTGGAAACCTCCAGGTGTCTTGCGCGCGCGAAAAGGCTGAATGAAAGCCTTAAGCCACAACCGTGACTCGTCGATGGTTATTGACAAAGGACGGGAAAGAGAGCGGAGCTCTCTTCCTAGCTCCTCATTGGTTGGGGGTGTTTCCAACCTAAGTGGGGGAGGATGTAACGGGGTTACATGAAAGGGGTACCCTAGAAAGGGTACCGCCTTTAGAAGTAGATATACTTCTGTGAGTATTTGTTTTAATACTCTGATGGAGTGGTGTGGGCCACACTACTGCCACGTAGGTTCGGTGGCTGAGGGCCAACCAATAGCATTAAACCTACCTTTTATATGCATAATTAGTTTAAAGTATAGTTAATTAGGAGTTTGTATTACAGGCCAAATGAACCTAATTAACTATAAATAAATCAGTCTAAAATCTACTCTAAACTGGCTATTAAGTCCCCTCAGACCAGGGACTAGTGAACTGCCGTTCACTTAGAGTTTGTATACTCTTAATAGCACGCTTCCTCTAAGCAAGGTGCTCGTGTGACCCCGTCACAGTGCGGCTTGAGAGGCTGGTACGGGAAAGCTTTCCTTGGAGCGATGAAAATCGGTGAATGACTAGTTTCTAGATGGCTGTGGTTTCACTAGTGCTATTTTTGCCTTGTCCTCGGCGTCTAACCGTGGTACTCAGGGCTTGAAGACACGACCAAAGTATCCATCCAGAAACCGCAACATCCTGCGAATTTCAACCAGGCTCAGTGGAGATTTTTGTTGCGCCGTTGCTGTAGAAACATACTACGATGCCATGTGTGAACAAATTTCCACCCAAAACAGCCAATACATATTCTATAAAACATTGCGGAATAAAGATGGAGTTGAGAGGGAATTTAAACATTTGTGAGCTCCTTGTGTACGTTTGTGCACTAAATCAGGTCGCTGTGGAACGTTGACACCACTAACCATGGATTACTGAGACTGCACATTCTCCGTGGCTGATCAACACCTTGGCTTCCTCTGCATTGCATGATGCAATATTGGGGTTCACCAGGAGGTATTTCAGCATGAAAATGCGAAAGTGCTGGCGCTCATCAGCAACTTCAATGATTCAACGTAACTTGTTTTTGTTTTAGTTTTAGTTTTAGTTTTAGTTTTGACGTAACTGGTATCATCGTTTCGTAGTACGCCGATAATTATTGCGTGCCACAACTACTGTATCAGAGCTGTGTTACAATGGCGACGTCCCTTGTGTCTCAAATCTGGTTGACTGCTGCCATGATAATTATTGTTCGGATCCGTAAACTTTCCGAGGTCAGAGCTGGGGAAATGTAGAAGGACGTAGCGGATCGTACCGGTATGGTTAAGCTAAGATATGGTCTACCCTACGTAAAAGAGAGGGCGTAATAAATCGTTACCTTCGACGTGGTTTAAATGTTATCAGGAGACCGAGCTTGACATTATTAGGATGTGATTAACGAAGATGTATGGTTAATCTACCGCGTCGAATACAGTCGTCTCGGTCGATCACGAAACCTTTGTAAGCCTATCTTTCAGATGACTACAGACAGACTGAATTCTGGCTGAAGTCTATATGACATCCTTGGAATCGCTGTTGTCGTCGCTATCGTCGCTGTCGTCGCCCACCTTGTCAATTTTCGACCAGATGGCACCAACCATATCAAGCTCGTTACCGCTTCTGCCAACAAAACCTCCCAACTGGTACCCCTCCTTCGCGCTGTCTGTACCAACATTATCTGTCGTTCTTCCGCCTTCGAGGGTATTCCCTAAATTGGTGGTGAACTTCATGTACACGACGCGCGTGTGGCGACGGTGTTTACCCCAATGAACTTCGATATTAGTGATATATTCACCTTCAACCAGCCATAAAATTTTCTTTTCACCACCTTTACCGCCATGGTGGAAAAAATCCATTTTCCCATCCTGACCCATAAAGTCGAGTTGGACGGAATCGACGCGATCTCCAGTGTGGAGCGTGACAGCCGTCACTTTATGCCCAGACCGAACTTTGTCAACGTCCGAGTAGTGGTAGCCATGGGGTCCACCGAATTCAGGACCCACGTAAACACCAGGTGCCAAAGGAGGGGCGCCTAATACCACACATGCCAGCAGCGCCACGGTAACCAGAACTTGGTAGAAGAATCTCATCGTTGTTGCTTGTTTCCAGAAGAGGGGAAATTGGAAGTGAGCTTGGTAGCTACGCTCGATCATCACACTACAATCTCTATCCTCATGCACAAGAGCACGACGTGGAAACCTGTATTTTCCCTATCTTCACACATATGATCCTGCGTGCCGCCTTCAGGATCCAGAATTAGGATCAACCGAGCTGCCTTTCAACATGATGTGAGCACTTTAGGTACATGTTGAAATATCACGTCAACAGCTGACGTTTTTTTTGCAGTACGAACGGACCACTAAATATCACTTACAAATCTGCACATGAACAGTTTTTGTCCTGGTCACTTGACAAAAATGCTACTGCTTTTTGCTATTCACAAATCTTAAGCTTGTAATTCCCCCAGCTTCCAAGAACGTACTGTATGAATCATAGTTGTAATATCTGTACACACAGCGATGCCGCTCAAGCGTAAAAGCGCGGCGTGGCACGGGGAACACGTTGATGATCGTATTCAAGATCGGTTGAATCATGCTCTTTATTAAGAATCGCCACAAGTCACTTCATCTGTCGAAGAATTATTATGAGTCTATACTTCTAAATTTCGTCGAGATAGTTTTGTGGTTTAACGATTTAGCCTCTGGAAGAGAATTGTTGTCTGACCAAACACGTGGTTTATTCCGTTAGAAATTGCTAAAGCGTAGAAGATGAATTTGGTCATCAGAAGTGTATCTACTTCTAGAGGCGATACCTTATCTGGGGTATTTCTCATGTAACCCCGTTACAAATATGTACTAATTTACTTTAAAATAATAAACGACTTTAGTTTTTTTTAACTTTATAGCCGGAAGATACGGACTGGTGTGAGCGATTCCGCGCCTTTATCCTATCAATCGCACGAAATCGCGCACGTTAGTGGTCGCCGAGCGATTCACACGTCTACGTTGTCCGCAACATACCGTATGGGGATGGGAAAAACAACGTTTTTTACATGAATCACGTGATCGTCGTGAACGAGAGAGAACATTTGAAAGTTATGTATACTTGTTGTGGTCAATGCAGCATAACAGCTAATAAATACAATTATAATATAATACACACAAAAATCCAATGTGCAGTACATTTTTGTTGTGTAGTTTGACTGAAAATTCTTTCCTTATTCATTCCACAAATCAGAGTACTATCCGTGGGAAACTTAACTTAGGTTCATTGGCTAGCATTAGTTTTATTATTAAAAGAGCAAGCTAACCCTTTTACAGCCTGTCGTCTATCGTCCTGTTACCTTTGCGGTCGATGTTACAGGATTCATTCAATACCAAAGATGAAAGGAATGTTCAATTGATCTACAATCCGCGTCCCTAAATAAACGAACAGCTATTGCCTAGAATACAATCCAAAATGTGCTTGTTTGCGTGAACTCCCAATAGGTTCATTTCACGATATTGCATACAAACTACAAATCACCACTTAGTTTGCGCTCCCCAGCCAGATTTTCAAAATGAATAGATATGACTCAACAAAACGGTTGACGCAAAGTATCTCTTCGTGGAGTGGCATATGATTTTTTATGGTTGTCTCAATGCCTTCTGGTGGTCGATCTTGTCGACTCGAGTCTCACTTAGCATCTTGCGCTCTCATATTCCAACTCGTAGCAATCTCCTCGACCAATTATGCGCGTACTGTCAGTTTGGGGTTTTATCGCCTTAAGTGCATTGCCCATCGCCGACACAACTAAGACAGGCGTTGCTACGGCCCAGTCTGATAGTCAGCCCCTATCGCAAGAGGCAGAAGCTGGCCATATGCGGTTCCTGCGCTATATCCCCGATGATGAAGAGAGAGGTATCGCCGAAAAAGTGGACGATGCAGTAACGAAGTTGGACGATATTGCAGGGAAGGGAAAGGGGCTTACACCCAAATGGAACGCATTATTTCAGAAGAATCTGGACGAGTTTTCGGGAAAGACTGCACTAGCAAACAAGCTCTCCAACAAATATGATAATACTATCAAAATGAGTATGTCGACGCTGAAGCAGCTAGACGACGTGGAAACACGGAGGGTGAAGGACATCGTTAGATATTCCAAGGAAACCGGAGCATCAATGCACAGGGTGATTACACCGTTCCCAGGCATGAAAACTGCTCCTAAAAAGTTGATGGTATCCCACGTTGGGCGTAACAACCAACGATATGGACCGGATGGCAGTCGATTGCTCTCGGCCGCCGTAGTTTCGCGGCCAAAGAACCAAGGAGGCGGTGACGTTCTTCTCATTTCGAGCTCGAATCCGAACAAGGGTGATTGGCTTTTGCCAAAGGGAGGCTGGGACAAGGGTGAGGATGTAGAGAGAGCGGCGTTGCGCGAAGTCATGGAAGAAGGAGGTGTACGTCAACCATTTGTTATTTAATGTGCATGTCAGCTAACAATTGATTCTACAGGTTAATGCGCAGCTTTTGCATAATCTCGGTGTGACAAAATTCTCGGAAGGTGAAAAGAAGTACACGTATTACTCCTACATGATGAAATCCAACACTGTTTATGACGACTGGGCTGAGAGCGCACGTTATCGCATTTGGGTACGAGACGACGTGATGCTAAGAATGATTCGATGGTGTTGAACTAATATATATGCGGGCTTATTATGTTGTAAATTCATTCAGGTTTCCTACGACGAGGCGATATTGCTGCTTGGTAAACGCAAGCATATGGTTAACGTTGTGGAGGAAGCGAAGAAGGTCGCAGAGAAAATCAAGGCACGTAATATGCCTGAAGCAGACAAAGACATACAGAAGATCACGCTGAACCTGGAGTAATGGAGTCGAACCCAACGAAGCAATTGAAGCCATATTACTACACTGACACTGCTTGTTTAGAACAAGCATTTAAATAAGCAAAGCTTCGAGTTTAGTGTCATAGATTCCAGGCCTCTGGTTCTATTCAGTTCTGAAACGAATTCTTCAACAGTTTGGTGTTTTCAACTATCGCGGTCGTGAACTGTAGCCACGCACGTTGGCACGCCGCAGAAAGCGGGAGAGCAGTATCCAAATTCGTTAATCCTCGCATACTGACCCGTTAATCTCGCGCACTGGTGTCATCATGTAGAATATATTGTGCTAGATCATACAGATATGTGACAACCTTCCAACTTGATGATCTAATCTTAGGTCATGTGGCGCTTCCTTAGAACTCTTGTTTGTATTGTAGCCCGCAATATTCAGAATGGAGTAGATGAGACCCTAGTCAGATACTCCTACAGCAAAGCCTAGTCATCTACCTCGAGTCTCCCCACCTCTGAGTCTTACCCTACGCCAGCTATAGCTGGGACCGTCCTCGGTCACCAATCCAGTGTGTGGTCAGGTCTTGAAAACCGTCGCCCACTACAGATCAATGCTTTGATTCACGACCACCTCTGCGTTTGTGATAATACACACTTTAGATCAGGTCAATTGAGCACCTTCAGCAATTTAATAACTTCTAAACGAAAGCATCAAGCTATGTCGGTAGATGTGTCGTTGCCATACAACACTTGTAACGTTTTAATTTTGGAGTTAGATAAGCGAGATACCAACGTTGATGTGACACAGTTGACCTTCTTAACTAGTTGGGTCAGTTCAGCATAAGATCTGAACAAGTATAAGGACTTGGGGCCTAAAAATGTAAAATTACAAAAATAGAGACCTCATCGACACAGTGTATGGACAAGGATAACCTGATGTAGTTGCACGAATAAGACTCTGAATTTAAACACCCAAGAAATTCTAGAGCAGTAGTATGAATATGCGATGTGTTTCAACATGGTAATTATAGTATGTAACATATCTAACAGTCCTCATGGCTGAGGGCATTTGAATTGAAACGAAATTGAGACAACCACGTGAATCAATGGATCACGAATTGGTCGTTGCGTTAGTTTTGATGGACTCATACACCAGTTTCCCGCAGAATTGACTATACAGTTCTCTCGATTTCGAGAAGTGTTCCAAACTCGGTGTCAGCTCAGATGAGTCCACCAAATGCGCCTTTGTGCAGATATTGCGACAAACAATGCGCTTCACGCCGTCCGTACATATTTCGGGCCGCACCAGTACACTGTAGATGTAGCAACACCAAAACAGCACAAACGTTAGTATTTAAGAAAGAATTGAAGAAACCCAAACAATACAAACTTACGCTCCGATCGTGCAACGCATCACAGTCGTCTCCTCTTGCAGTAGGTGCATGTCATCCGCATCTATATAATCCCACAGAAATATGCCGCAGTCCTCGGTCATTCGGTAGTACGAGATCTCACGACTCTCCACCGCTATTTGATCACCTGTAGCCTCACTTTCATATATGGTGGTGGATACACCGTATCGGATATGTAACTTGGTCGCGGGGATATCGACAACTTCCGTCGAGGATGTCACTAGTGTATAATTGGGCCACACTCCCGAACAGTTAAGGATGGCATTGCAAGTGGCCTTGAACGTTTTAAACGCGTTTCTTGTTTCCAACGCGTACACTGCCACAGTAGTGTTTCCGAAGCCAGTACGCCCTAAGTCAATCTGCTGGCAAGAAATTTGCGGTGATGTAAACGCTTTAATGCCTCCAGTTTCCTCCAAAATGATCTTCTTCGCCATGTCTAACTTGGCGTCCGTGCACACTCTTTCCAAATTGCTCACTCTCGAGTATTGGTCCTGCAGTAATCGTGTGGGTGTGTGCAGGAAGCTTCGCATGTTCAATTCGATGTTACAAGACATAGCCTCGGCAAACATCGACCGGAGGTTGCGCATGAACCCATTCTGCAGAAACAGAGCCTGCCGCAATTGTTCATTCGCTTCTTCCGCCTGTCGCCGCTTGTGACGCTGTGCAATGGCCTTCTCTTCCCATGCTGCAACAGCGTTATTAGCACGCATTTGCTTGTGTTTCGAGCGGAGGGCTTCCAGTTTCTCCTCCAAAAACCCTGCCTGTGTCTTCAGTGTCATCATCTCGTTCTAACCAGCAATCCACAAACACTTAGACGATAATTCATGATATTCGTTCTAAGAGACAAAGCACAGCACCTTCTTCCTGACCCTCAATCGTCGAGCACTGTTGGCGACTTGTGCTCGTCGTCTGGCTAGACGGTCAACGGGCTGGCCGTCTGCTTCAATTTCTACAATTTCCAACGAAGAGGGCGAGGCAGACGTCATTTTCTTTACTCTCTTGGGTCTTCCAACCGTCACCATCAGCTCCTCTGTACTGCTCATGTCTGATCCATCGCTACTGGAACTATGTGCTATGGGCGGTGAATCCTCTGATTCATTGTAAGACATATTCTCCACTCTGTCAGAAACCAAGAAGTGGGGCAGGAGTTCCATATCGAGATCGTTCCATTCTCTATCTTTGGAGGACCCAACCGCGTCACGCTGCTTAGATTCATACACTCTTGTCTTCATGGACAAGAAATCTGCAATTAAACACTTCACTAGTTGGAATAGGAGGATGAGGATCATATAGAGCACACGAGATGACACTTTCGTACAAGGATGAGGGGTTCAACCCTTTTTAATAGCTTGGTGGTTGGGACGAAAAACTTCAGTGATAAATTTACCACTGAGGGGATGATAGCGGATAGGACTCGGTCCGTATATATCCACCAGCCGGAGTTTTTAATATCCTGAATTGAAACATACCATATGGCAGGTGCTCGCTAAAAAGCTGACGGACGGACGGGCACGGTACTCGAGTTGAATTTTTCAATGGAGCGCATAAAGGGGGACGACAGTACGGGATGTTCCGAGCCTTTTCATGTTCCACAAGTTCAGGCAGCTGAGCGATGCTATGGACGATTACAAGAGCTAGGACAAGGTGATGCATCATCCGTCTGCATCACATCATTACTTAATAAAGGCATGGAAAGTTGGCTGCTTGGTCTTAAATTAGCACCACGTCTGTATTATATTATCGAGATGTACAATTTGGCCACATTACACCAGATAAGTTTTTGGTACTGTATCGAGCCTGCACAAAGTTATCATCATCAACACGCTAAGTACTCATTTATTCACGCGAAATCAACGAAGAAGTGCGAAACGTGCGTGTGATAAGCCCGCGAGTTAAGTTGTTCTACATCAAACTTCATCTGTATGCTGGATACTCTCGTTCACCATTCCCCAACACTTAAAACCCAGGAAGTGTGCAGTGTAACACAAACCTTCTGTTTCAATGCCGTCGTAGCCTTCTCGACCCCATTCACTGCCGATAACGTAGTGCATCGGGAATATCACGCCTTGCCGATGGACATCAGCACGTACATACAACATTGTCGCTCCTACCGAGTCCAGTGGTGCATAAGGCTTCGATTTGTCGTCAACTTTATCGAGGAGCTTTACATTTATTGGGCCGGGCATGAAATCATCACCACTTTGGTCTGCTGGTCGAACTCGACGCTGACCAACCCATGCATTCTGGTCGTAATTGATCCACTTACCCCTGAAATTACTGAAGCAAGCGGGTGTTACGATATCGAGACCTGACGAAGCCATCTTGTCGAGCAGATGTGCCGGGACGACCTTGACGTCCGCATCTACCCATAGCACATGCTGATGCCATGTCTCCATTGTCAACAACAGAGCGTAATTTCGATATCGTGCGATCATCCGTCGTCGATTGGCTTGGAGTTTGACTTCGTGACGATTGCCACGAGTCAGTCCATTTTGCACGAAATCGTTGCGGAAAATCACCGAAAGTCGAGGGAATTGCTGAATATAGCTTTTAAAAAGCTTCTTAACCTTTTCGAACTCTTCGATAGAAGAAGTGAGCAGCGCAATGGAGATGTGCTCTTTCGGGTAATTGAAAGACTCGATAAGATTGAAGAAATCAATAATGCTGCGATTCTCTCCCCATGACTCAGCGCCGTTAAACACGCAAATGATCAAGACAGAGTGGCTCTCTCGGATACCTGGCTGAGTCAGCAAACCGGTGTCTTCAATGCGGTAGTGCACACCAGGCTCCTTTCTGTTGTGTTGGGGAAACTGTTCTTCATATTCGTTGAATACATCGCCTGAAGACTTGATATCGAATCCCACGTTTGGGTTTAGCGCGGGTAGCTCAGGGGTATTCGGGTGCAAAATACTTGTTACCGGTTGAATAGGGATTTTGCCACTAAGTTGTTTTAGCGTGTCAGTGTTGGCTTGGACGTTCATGTTTGATGGAGGGGGCTCAGGAGTATTGTGGCGCAGAGTTGTTGGAACAGGTTGTACTGATATTTCAGCATCAACTTGATGCTGCGTGTCAGTTCTGACTTGGTCGTTCTTGTCGTTCAGTTTTATTTGTGATATACCATATTCTGGGACGTTGGATGCTCGTATCGTAGGCTCCGCTTGCAATCTTGTCATTCTAGATATTGGCGAGATGTGACTTGGAGTAAAAAGTATGAAGGCCATAACCCCCCAAAACATCAGGATAAATAAGGCACGAGTCGGAACTGAGCGTAATTTCCTCATTAGGCGAATTGATCGTATTCTCCACATTAAGATCAAGGTAGGATCAAGGTCGTGTCAGAAAGAGTTACTTGCTTCAGGTCTGGAAAATAGCGAGTGTCAGCATTTGAAATCATAACGTGGCAGCACCTAACCATTGGTAGTGATTTTGCAACTTATGCAGATCTGTGTGGCTCATGTGCATGTTCCCCCGGATGGTGTATTTGAAACCGTATGATACGATTTGGTGTTTATGGCCTCCCAAATGTTTGGCGATGGGGTCCGCATCGCCTCTTATTAATAACAAGGGATTTTTTCTCTCTTTGTTTACTGTACCCCATTTCATACGTCATCATTCCTCCGACGATATAGCAATAGTTAATTGAGTTTTCAGGCTTCCAACGGCAGAAATAATAAGCATGATGACCAACGTAGGACCGGCAATTGCAGCGAAGATGCAACAAACCACAGTAAAAAAGAGCGAATTTCATTATTAGACAAAGAAATCAGTGTACTAAACCAAGGTTATGTACAGAGATTCTCCTAGTCTAGGGGACATTTCTATCAAATGATGAGAGCCCTAATCTCCAGGAGTCTCATTGGTATTCGGCCGTTTTACATGAGGTCAATGTGTACTTCAATACTACTAGGTATATTTTATGTCGTTCCTACTGTATATCTTCAGGATTACGTCATTGCTGCAATGATGTAATCTGTACCCAATTTGACCACACGTCCTTTCGGGATCCTCACGCCATCGTAAGACGAGATGATTGTGCTGTAAACATGTGATAGCTCCCCTCCCTATAAAAGTGCACCATCCCATACAATATGACGTCGAAGTGGGGCGTTGCGATAGTGCCCCATTGTTTAACAACGCCTCATTTTCTACGTACCCCACTTCACACATTAATTTACTTTTTTGCTTAATTAGGAGTAAATATTCTTAAAAAATAAGATATTAAGGATCTAGTCATAATTAGTGAAAATGGTGAACCTTCACATATCCTTTAATAATGTCCCTACGATATACTCCACCTTAAGAGGGGACACTAGCACAGGTTTTATAGTGCATGTATATGCGATTCCCATCCTGGATGTACTAGTATTCATACGATAAACTCGCTCTCTTGTGTCGTTACCGACGTAATGTATAGTATTCGTTGCTTTCATCGAGATAGACCGTATGAACAACGAAATGACAATGGACTACAATACAATACCACAAAAAAAGTTGGAAAGAAGTTTTCAGCACTCTTCACTTCAGAATTGACCATCCAGCGCACAGTATATTTACAGCCACGTCGTCACATTACTCGAAGTCACCATGTATCAACGCAACTTCCTGGTACTTCTTGTAGTCACGATCGGGGTATTCATTGCAGAATCGACATTCGCCACGAGTATCGCAGGAAATACTAAGGTGACAGGAATGGAAGGCGATGCTCCCGACCCTGAGGCCGAGCAGAGGGGACTAAAATGGCCGTCATTCAATGGAATCCAGAAATTCATTTCAAAACCTTCCAACATCGATACGGCAGTGCAAAACAGCCCGGGTATAGCCAAAGCGATTGACAACCCGCGATTCCGTCAGATTTCCATGGAACTCGGAAAGCAGCCAGGTCTACTACAGAAATTCAAGAATATGCCTATCCTCAAGAATCTCGCAACTCGGTTACGAGGGAGCTCAACTCAAATTACGACGAGGCAAGTCACAAATATCGGATATGTCGCTGTTAAGTCACGTTCTTCGAGCGTATTGACAAACTTGTGGATAAGGTGGGGTTCAGTTTTTCTATTAGTTCTTGGCTTAATCTTATTGACCACAATTGTCATTGTGGTTAAACCCACCATACACTTGTAGTAGTTTACATACGTGAAACGGCGAAATACACGATAAAATAATAAGTAGTACTTGCTTTCCGCATAGTGTTTGTACCTAGAGTTTTCTTGGAAGTGTTATGTAAGTAATTTTTTAAGTTAGAAATGACGCACCGACCAAGGAAGTGATTCTTGGTGTTCCATACTACTAACGAGATATCCAAGGAAGTCCACACTGTTGCCCAGAGAATCATTGATCCATCTTGTATTTCTTGGAGGGATGTTCACAGAACTCATAGCCAATTGCTCGCTAAGTCGTCGCATTTTAGAGTTACTGAGAGGAGGCCCTAAGTCATGATGGCATTGGATGTGTAGGACATACTAGTTAGCAATGACTAACTAACGTGAACTCACTTTCATTTCTGCTTTTTCTGGTCAGCTAGACTACAAGCCTCAGCGCTATATCGTATTCCAAAGCCATTCGATTGTCCTATCGTCTCCTTACATAAGCTATGGTATCACCTTCTATGTTATGGGATACGCGAATCGCAACAAATGTAATGCGATGGTTAAGACGGAGGTATGCACGTTTATGGCGCCCACAAAAAACTTGGACACTGACACTTTAGGTACATTCAGAAAGGCGATGCCTGTTTATACATCTATAAACAGACAGCACCTTTTTACCTAAAGTGTCCGTGTTTAATAGACTGAGTCACAAATATAACAGAGATTTCTCACTCCGCCAATCGCCGCAGACGATGAACTACTTTCACGCGTAGTGCTGACTATTTCTTCCTCCTAGCATGCGTCCAAAGTTCATCGTCAACTATCTCATTGAGAATCTTAGAAATTCTGGTACTGAGTCGAGTAGATCCCGACCCCACCTAGAGGATTAAGTATCGACATTCCTCCCGCGAACCACCCCTTTAACCATTTAACCCTAATCGGTGACTTTCATCGTTGTCCACACCAGACACTTTCGCTCTATCCTTGTTCGGACCCCTAACTAATTTCGCGTAGTTTGTTGGTTGGTAGTAAACCAACAATGTGACAGGTGTGAGGGCGAACCGCTAGTTTGAATTTCCCAACTAAACACTACTTATTGACCTTTATCCGTGGCAGAAGGGTAACAGACAATAATTATACGGTGCAATGTCCTGTGTAGAGGCACGTCATCAAATTGACAGTTTTTGTGCATGTAGATATTTGATTACCTTCGTCACGACTCCGTCCATAATAGCTACTACTGTATTAATATACACCAAACGGATGGTGATCTATTCATGAAAAACAGGATACGGACAGTAAGCCAAATTCTTCAGTTAGCTAGGGTAGCACTACCACAACATAACCAACTCACCAAAGTAACCACACTGGAGTCCAGTGTTGCTATTTGGTTATTGTGTCACTGACATTACGCTGTGACTCGTGATGTACGGTCGCCACGTAAAACTCAATAGAATTAATGTGGTAGTAGGTATAGATCGTATGAGCGCGTTGTGATTCCGTGCATCTGTTCATGTATGAAGCTAAAAGTCTACACTTGCTTGGTTTTGTACGTTTTGATTTGGTTATGCGCATTACCTTTTTTGGGATGTGTAGGCATTCTGGATACCAAAAGGTTGGTTGTGGCGTGCTTTTCCAACGTTTCAGCTGTTGTCTAAACTCAAGTAGAACTTCTACTAAAGACCATTTAACAGTGAATGAACATTTCAGCTATTGAAGGTGCCTGCCTGTACTTCCATTGTGTATCCAATACATCATTTGTGAGTGAACACCATGTTGCTGAATGGACACTCTCGTCAACAAGATCTCCATTTCTCCAGAAATGAGTGTTGATATTGATATAATTTTTACAAAGCGGTTTTTCTATATTGAAAACGGACCAACACTAGAGGAGTTAGCACGAAAATGGTCTGGGGCAGCTTCAATCCAAAAAGTTATTGTTGAACTAATCGGATCAAGCGGGGTGGTATGTATCCCCTCGAAAAGATAACTCTCAATCATTGCAAGCTGTTTCAGATTGTGCTTCTCTGTGTTTTGGAGATAGAAAATATGCTCAGCGCTTTGCTCATCCAGTAATATCCGTATTTCTGGTCACGCTCTCTTCCAGAAGGACAACATCTCAATGATAGCAAGCCAGATACCGACTACGCGATTACAGCGACTTGCCAAACGCCTGGCTCGATTTCACTCATTATTGGTTTTTCCCAACGACAGGGAATCCCATATTGTAAGACCATGGTTGCCATGATGCCAGTCGTCGTTGCGTCCTCCATCGGGGCTCTATACCTTGGGCAGTCGGCATTCGCCTTAGAGGTTTCGCAAGGGCAAATCCCGTTGAAGTATATGCCTTCTATGAAACTCCATGTTACGATGAAGCGCAATTCCGCGAAAATCCATGGACAGTCTGAGTTCGACATTTACGCCAACCCCGACGTATCCGCTGATAACGAGAGCGTACTTTACAACGGCTACGCAACCTTTGCCGAGGATAATTCCAACTTCACGTACAGTCTTGTTGACGGTGCTGCATACCTGACGATAAAAAACAAGATGAACGCTGAAACAGTTCGATGCCTTCCTCCCAACATACTACCATTTGACGATATTCTACCTGCACTCAACGACGTTGTACCAATTCCAAGCGCGTCGATCGGAAAAGAAGCTGTGAAATGCACGGGCGGAAACTTGTTCAAGACATCGTTCGGTGGAGTCAAGTACGCTATCTGCACGGTCGGCGAGGCTGGATTCAAGGCTTACAGTAGTGATGTCGACATTACTGTGGAGTATCTAGCTGACAACATTGACATTGCGAAGCCGAAGTTAACCGACGGTTCGACCTCGTGTGAGCGAGTCGAAAAGGCTGTAACGATGACGCCGTCTGCTCTTGCTTTGGCTACGGGGGACAAAATTCCGTCCAGTCCAACAAGGATGCTAAAGCCTGCGTCTCACATGGCCATGCAGGCATGGGGCTGTGAATGCATGTCCAAGCCTCGCCCTTGCATCTTCCTGCATGGAGTTGGAAACCCGAACGATGTGGCCGAGCTGCAAGATACACCTGCGCTTACAAAGAATAAGTTTGGTTATATGGGTGATCACGCTCCTTGCTGCTCCACGGTCAAGTACGCTGTGGTCAATACCTACGATGCAGGGTGGAGGAACGACACACTACAGCAAAGGTATTGCGACTTATCGCTCTCAATGAGCAGCACTAGCGACCGTGCGGCTGGGATCATTGATAACACTATCATCGTGACGCATTCAATGGGTGGTCTTGTGATAGCGGGTGCTCTTGCCAAAGGGAAGTGCAAGTTTAGCAAGACAACGTCGTGGGTGGCACTGAGTGCCCCAATGACTGGTAGCATGGCTTCAGATTATGTTATAGAAATGTGTCACGAACGGAATGATTTTGTCGAGGAATTGCTCGAGCTAGTTGGTCAGTGTCCGATGCCAAAGGCATATTTATCCTGTACCTACCAAGGCGGTAAACACACGTCGCCGTCTATTGATGCTGCGTATGCAGCCGCTCAAGAAGCGTACCGTGGGAATGTGACGGCTGCAATGTGCAGTGACAGTTTCTTCGGTCTTTTTTCAACCTCCCAAGCAAGGTGGATCATCACAGGCACTGCGGTCCCGCATAAATCGAAGAAAAACGACGCCCTAGTAGAATTCCAGAGCTGCTTGGGTGGTCTCGACGAAGCCATGTTTGGCAATCACTACATGGATCGTTTTTACAGACCACAGTTAAACCACGGCGACACTGCATTTTTGAATGGCGATGGCCTCTTCAAGGACTCACAGAAACCTATGAAGTGGTTCGAATGTCTACCACTTTAGACGGTAAAACTGAAAGGCTTGCGCAGATTAGAGTACCCTTCCGTAGATATCTACTCGTGAACGCTTTGGTCTTGCTGCTGGGATAACACTTTTACTCTTTGAACTTTAGCGATGAATACTACTACTAGTACGTCTACGTAGAATCAATTTTGAAACCTTACATGATACATGTCTAGCCACGTAAACGCAACTGCCGCGTCAAGTGCGGCAAGCATTATGAAAGAAGGACAATGAAGTGTAAGTTACAGCATCGAGAAAAATGGAGTCGTTGCGGTACGGAACTCTTATGGCGACGCTCATTGCACGTCGGAATTGAGTGAGGGCAATATACTGTTACGTCCGAGAGACACTGTTGCATGAGCTCAACATGTAACGGTTACATGAAGAGTGTCATCACTCTTTTGAGAATGAGTACATAAGTCCCTCATTCGTACTAGTGACGCTCATATCCTTATTATATAGGATTCAGTATAGGTAGTTGTACGGATGCCAAACTTAAACTTATTTAGAAAATACATTTAGTCTTCAATCAACCCTACTCTAGCTATTAAGACCAGGATTTGTGAACTGCCGTTCACTTGGAGTTTTTTTTACTCCTGATAGCACGCTTCCTCAAGCAAGGTGCTCGTGTGACCCCGTCACACTTGGTAGCACTTGTAGTGAATTCACGCCTACGCGGGTTGATTGACTACCTGAATCCTCTGTGGCTCCTAGAAGGTAAACCAATATGGATAGAGGGGGGTTCCCTCATCTGACCGATGCTCAGTTTGATTCGGTCCGGAAGATGGTGGGCATCTTTGGAGGATATGCCCTCCAATAGCTTGGCGGCTACTACGCCGGCCGAACAGGTCGAACGCATCGAGGCGTTCGACACGTACGAGAGAGGGCTTATCGCCCACGTACAGGGGCTGCAGACCCCCGTGGCTGAAATGAAGCCAGCCCAACCTACGTCGTTGAGGCTTAAGGTTAATCCTTATGAGGGAAAGGAGGGAGAGAACCTCCACTTCTGGGTCAGAGAGGTAGAGCTCGCCATGAATGCGGCTCTATTCTCGACCGAGCGACTTCGGGTCGCTTTCGCCCTGTCCAACCTGGGAGACCAGGCGAAATCATGGGCGTACACGAGCGAGGCGACGTCGCCGGGTTGCTTCACAATGTGGTGTAGCGGGATCAGCAATATCTGCGAGGTTGCTAGATCCGACTTCCACCAAAGCCCGGACACCGACTAACGAAGGGGTCCTCCGATGATCCGTGATCTACTGTACTTGCTCACCTTGTGTACCCGTTGGTTGGGCTGGATCTTCCTCTCTTGGCGACTTTAGAAGTTATTGATCTGCGCTGGTTTGAATGCCTTGGCGTGACGATGGGGTAGTGAGTAGTGTGGGAGTCTTCACACCACTCGGCAGTAGTAGATCCGGAGTGCAAGCGATTAGATCAAGCTTGGATCCGGCGGCCTAGATCAGGATATGGCCTTGTAGTAGTTCCTTTGTAGTTGGTGTTCCTTTCCGTGAGGTCCTTTGATTGCTTGACGCTTCCAATAGCGCGATCTTGGTCGTTGAGATACCGAGGATCTACTGGCTAAGCAATTAATACCGGATCCTGGATCTGCACTTAGGGTAAGATACTAGGAGGTTGGATCTAACGAATATATTATCTAGATGTTATCAAACACCCTAGATCTACACACCTAACTCGCTATTAATACCGTAGGGGCAATGTAGTTCCCGTTTCCAGGCGCGTAGCGAAGCACTTGTGTCGTACGATGCAAATTCGGTTCTGATTTAATATTAAGACCTATCCCATCCTGAATCCTACCTTCCACAATATCTCGATTGATTACGCTATCCTGATTCTTGTCATTTCTTATTCCTCACCATCGTTGCAGTCAACATCCTTGCAGATCACACCTGATCTGGCCATAAATATCAGATTACTAGTCGCGGGGTCCTGATCTGGACTTGTTCTTCCACCGATATCGTACTACTGCAGTCTTGCGATGTCTAGATCACACACCTCCACTGCTAGATCACGCTCCCATAGGCCCGGTCACATTACTACCATTGTGAACCCACCAGATTGTCTTGATCTGGCACCCCTAAGCTTGATCCAGTCATCATACTTCGCAGTAAGCCTAACGATAGCTCGACAAGCCCACTCGATGCTATCAATCTTCAGATCACCACCCAATCTTGACATAATGGTCCTGGATCCTGGATCACTCCAATCTGCCGCCGGATCCAAGTCCATAGGCCTTGATCCAGATTCTTGAAATAGTATTCGATATTCTCAGACGATCTCTGATTGCGTAGATATTATGGGTTGTGATCCGGGTCCAATATGTCCAGATCCAGGTCACTGGGTTCCACAACATAGATCTAAGCATGATGTCTCATCCGTCCCAGTACCACGTAAGTCCCACATCACTTGCCTCCTCACATAGTTTTATCAGGTCCGTTTCCATCTTTACTCACACGGATGGCTTCGGGTCCGGGTGTTCGTCCAGATCGTATGCCAATCCATCCATCCCGTTCAGCCCAAAGTGCATCTTATCCCTTTCAATTTAGTTACTAATATGGATCTATGACTAGATCCATCCACATCAGCATGTCATTGAGTCCAATCACATCATGTCGAATATTTCTCGGATATTCCACTGCCACATCTTTGAAATCCATTTCACCACAACAACCTGGGCTCAGCTGTGTGAACAGCTTAGTGCCGCCTTCTTTCCGGCGAACTACGAATATCGCCAGCGTTCGCGCTTCCTTGCCTGTAAACAAGGGAAGAGTGACCTGCATGATTGCATCCAAAAGATGCGAGTACTCGCTGAATCTCTGGTGGGGAACCCCCTTCCTGAACACATCAAGGTGACAGTGCTCATGAATGGCCTGAAGGTGGGCCCATCCCGCGCAGAGTTGTTCCGCGTGCACGCGAACACTATGGAGGAGGCGATCCAGATCGCCCTCCAAGAGGAGTACAGCCACCGACAGGCTCGTACTCCTACGTCGGTGTGGCAAGGCCACAATGCGTCGTCAGGCGCAGTGCAAGGAGCTCCAGCAGCTGGAGCTAGCACCGGGCCGGTACCCATGGAACTGGGTACGGCCGTTCAGAGCCCCATCCGTTTCTACGGATGTGGGAAGCTCGGGCGCACGCAATGTGTCTGAACAGAGGGAGGGCAAAGGAAGTTCCCTTCCAAACCTAGGGGCTCGCGGGGCCCGTGGCAGATGCCACGACCCAAGAGCCAGGGGAACTGAGGTCACCAGTAGAAGATCTAAGTCTCCATGGTAGGGGTGCGGACGGCGCATTAAATAGCTTTACCCACCCTTATGGTCGGTGGAATGCGTGTGTGTGAAACGCTATTGGCAAATCGTAGTATATTGTTGCTGCGATGAACACGAGCTTTGCTGAGCAGCTTTGACTTCGGTAAAAGCTACACCGGTATGTAATCTTAACTTGTGTACAAGTTGCTCTTGTGTACTCATACCCGTTGATATACAGCTTCAATCGCCCAGCTCGTTTCCTAATCGTTGTCCGCTCTTGTATTCCATCGCTATAATGACTAATGAGGGCTTCGCCGTATGTGTTGTGTAGGCGGTGACGTGTTCTGATAGAGTTCTGCTTCACAGTCCCAGGGAGCCGTGTCTATGCTAGGATAGTAAATAATACTGGAATCCGAGGTATGCTTCCTAACGCTTGAGCTTCCAGTGGCCGAGCGTCGCGGACACCGACGGATAGGATCAACTTCGACTTAGGGTGATGAACTTGATCATATTATCAGGGGTAGAAACACGGGTTGTTATACTAGAGTGTGGTGGTGGTGGTGCGAGGCGAGACATTCCAAGTGTGACGTTTTATTGGTTTCTTCTCGGGATGTTGTTAAGTGTCGAAAGTGTGGAGGATATGAGACCACGGGTATACCTGCGCAAAACCTCAAGACCTACCAACATGACCTGGACAACTCACCTCGATTGATCTCCCAGTGACCGGACCCCCTAGTCTGCTTCGATCGACCCTTCGCTTGATCCTACCTTGATCTTAATGTGGAGACTACGATTAGTTCGCCTAATGAGGAAATTACGCTCAGTTCCGACTCGTGCCTTATTTATCCTGATGTTTTGGGGGGGTTATGGACGGCATACTTTGTACTTCGATTTGCATCCGCCAGTACCTAGACTGGCAATATTACAAGAAGAGCCTACGATACGAGTATCCAACGTCCCAGAATATGGTATGTCGCATATAAAACTGAACGACAAGAACGACCAAGTCAGAACTGACACGCAGCATCAAGTTGATGCTTAGTCTCAGTACAACCTGTTCCAACAACTCTGCGCCACAATACTCCTGAGCCCCCTCCATCAAACATGAACGTCCAAGGCAACATTGACACCCTAAAACAACTTGGTAGCAAAATTCCTACTCAACTGGTAACAATTTTTGCACCCGCACACCCCTAGTAATATTTTTTGTGATCGTATACGGAACGGATCTGACTTTGGAACAGACATACATAGTCCAAAAGTGATCAGAGTATTGATCATACATTCCGTGATGCTAACTAAGCTGCACACACCACATTTGGGCGTTATGTTGACATGTACTGCTATCAAAAACGCTACAGAGCTGTATCAATTAGCTGCCGCACTTAATTAGTCTTATGGGATGACGGCTCTAGGGTGAATACAAGTTTCCCCAACAATCTATTCTCAATGGTTGCGTTCATGGTGTCCTCATCCTCCTCATTCGAGATGCAGTCGGAATGCTGTTCAGTAACCAAAGGCTGAGTCATCGTCTATGTCTGATGGAATGTTCACGGGAATATGCAACTGGATGATTTCACGCACTACACGACGTGATCTCCCACGGGAAACAACAGCAAGTCGGTGAAGGTACCCCGCGGAAAGCGTCTCGATGACACCAACAAACACGGTCATGCTAGGATGCGATTTTAGGAATCGGTAGTAGATCTCCCTGTTAAACATCTCAATTAGGTTATATTTGCAAGCAATGAGCGCGTTGCTTAACTCCAAGTCATTCCATACACTTACGACGTGTTGATCTAGCCATGTACTTTGAAGTAATCCCCAGAGCCGCGCCATTCAGCTTAACAGTAAGGTATTCCAGCAGCATCGCATCGTTGACGAATCTCATATTTGACACATTTCGTTCCTTGCACCACTAGCCTATGCATAAACAAGGTTAGAACATCGAAACTTAGAGCAGCGGTACGAAATCTCTGTTTTATCCTCAGGCGCGTGTATGATTGTAGCCATGATAGTAGCATGTTGTTCGTTCTTGGCGACCTTCAGTACTTGCTTGTATCTCAGTAGCGCCAAGCGGCCCCACAACGTTATTAGCAGACACTGGTACCACTGCAGCTGGAGGCATCTTGCCGAATGAGTTCTTGCTAAACGACACGAAGCACTATGTAACAGCACGTCAGATCATAATTCAGATCATTCTGGAACATACTTGTGTTCAAAACGTCCATCCTGTCTGTGCCGAATTTCTTTGTTGTGGCATACGATGCATAGTACCAATGTAAGCGGTACGGCATGCTTTGTCCCAGAAGTGACGAGATCAATGAGGACTCGTCGAAATGAGTGAGCAGGTCAACCGACGAACCAAACGTGTCGGTGCTGTACCTTGTGATAACGACAAACGAGGACCATGCAATCTCGATCTTGATGACAGTGGTCGCCGGAGAACAGGAGGAGCTACGGGCGTTGGGCCCAAGCGGCGCGGACAGCGGTGAGCAACTAGTTGCAAGCGGCTAGCAGCCACTGCTCAAAGCCGCCCAGTTCAGAGGTTACCACGCGGGGGAGAGGCGGAATCGACATTGAGACGCGAACTCCAGTCGACCTGCAGCAAGCTGTAGATGAGACACGATGAGACACAAGAAACGAGAGGAGGGTGAGATGGACAGCGACGCTGTGTCGTTGGCTGCCAACAGACCGATTAACGAGTTGATGGGGTGGGGAACGCTGCACTATCGACCGCCAGCAGCCTGGTTGACGAGTGAGTGGTACTGGGATTGACTGGGGTCGAAGTTACCCAACAGCCCGGACTGCACGAGCACGGGTGAGGGTCGGAGCTTGCTGATAACCGGAACGCGCGAGTGAATTAGGTGAGGATAGCGACGGGGTGAGGCAAGCCCAGAAGAATGCGCGAGTTGCCAAATCAAACGTACGTTTAGTATATTACGAGAACGAGTATAAATAAAAAGTAGGAGCGGATAAGTTACGGCACAAGACTCAAGTTGAGCTCGTGTTGGCCAATACGAGATCAAGTATTTTGAGTCTCACGGTGGTGAGCCTTGGCGCAAAAACAGTGACAGTACTATGGGGACAATACCCTGGTAAGCTAGCATTAGTATATTTGTTACACCAACATAGATCAGGCTTCGCCTGTCCTGTCAATCTGAAGTGAACACTTCAGGCCTAAAATGAATTGAGGTGTTCCCTCAAGGCCAAAAACGAAATGGCATTTGTTGCCACTCGGTAGTCTCATCTATCACGCGAAACATGTCATCGAAATCTTCATCTAAAGTAACGTATATTGTCAATTAGTACGCCGCGTTCTATTGCTATAGAACGCCGTCGGATGTCAATGAGGGCGGTTTATTTGGCGTGCGAACAATTCGTAGGGCGTTCTATTCGAATCCGTCAACTGGGAGTACTAGAGAATCATTAATATCAGCAATGCATTAAAAGCGTTATGCTTCATCAGCACCTACTCGCTAGCTAAAAATGATTAATCCTCAATCCAGACTTCGGCAAAGCATCCTGGAGTGCATTCGAGCTGTCATTAGCCTCGGAGTTACTGCCGTTTGCATCTTCGAACTGGTCCGCCCACGCGGTTCGAAGCTTGGACCCAAAGACATTGTGGTTTGTGATGAATCACTCCCCCGAGTTTTCGTAGAAGCCGCATTTCCCCATGCTCCTTCGGACCACCACACTATCGGGAACCTGACGCCAAGCCGTCTTAACCCACGACACCACAGTCTCAATTGATGGTTGAGGCGGATTGCCTGTTCTCGTTTAGGTCACTTGATCCGATCGCGTCCACCGTCAATGAGAGTCGACATTTGATCTTTGAAAGACTTAAAAATACCAACATCTCTGGGAGTAAGGTGTTAAGCCACCGGGGATGACCGCCATTCTTATATGCTTTCCCGAGCAGTCAGAATTTCGTCCTTACGCCTCCACCAGTCACGAAAGCATGACGCCGAATACCCCAACCGTGCTACCGGAAATCGGCACGTGACGAAACCCCTCGGTTTCGATCCAGTCGATCGCTTACTTCTTGATGCTGAGCTCCACACGCTTTCGTCTTGCTGGCATTTTGGTGAATGAGGAATACAGTATGATCGAGCAAGGACCACCGCGGTTTCTTGAGAGGCTGAGCACTGTCTACCCTTATGCAGACGCCAACGATGCCAATCAAAGTCCAAACAATTTTCAATCTGAACTACACTTAAGACAATACACATGAAATCAAGTTGATGTCGCGTAATGACCGTTGTGGTTCAAATTGAAGGGAGGCCAATTTGGATTCGCCTTCAGTAAGAGAGCCTTTTATTGGAGCGGTGTTCTATTTGGGAGTGTTCTATTGACAATAGAACGCACTCTCAGACAGCGTCTAATTCGTGGGGCGTTATAATAGGACGCCGCGTACTATTCGATATTATACGTTAAAAGAACCTATCTTCTTGTCAAACAGCCGCAGCGGGAACACGGCAATATCGTTAGCGTTTACGTATGGTTTAGTCCTCGTTATCACCACATTGCTCAACTAGTCCTCCGTTTCTGAAACCAACACATTTTGTAAAATACGTCGTAGTACGTGATGCATCTCACCAAGTGACAATTCAATTTTGACTGAGGCTACTCTGGATAGAAATTGTTAAATATTTGCTGTATACTATTGCGATCGGTGAGATGATGTAGGATTTCTGGTTTGTGGTAGAACGCATAGGACGACACAGTGTTTGCCTCCACCTTTCGACCGTGGTTTCTCGTTAGACGAGGTCACCCATTTGGGTTTTGTCGCTGTATGGGAGCTATTCATTGGGAAAGTGAGTTGCGGGAAATACGGTTCGAAGTGCGGTATGTGATAGCGAAGGATACACACACGTCTTTCGGAAAGACTCTATCCCGTTCGACCGCTGATTAGGTGAATGGGTTGGTGTGCGCCAAAACATATAGAAGGTTATAACCAAGGGAATTCGGTAGTTGGAATGATGCATAACTTTGTGTAGTTACATTCTTTTAGAGAGATTCACTGCTTTCTAAATATGTAATGGTATGCTTTTTTACATGTAAGTGGGGATGAGCGAGCATTATCAGCACTAATGAAGCCCTAGAGATTTATGGATACACGTAATTCAAAAGATATGTATGTATTTCAAGAAATACCAAATTTCCAGTCAAATAAACTTGTAGTCGGTGACCAGACGGATAGCTGAATGTGCTGGTTGTCTTCTGAACGAGAACTATTGAAAGGAGGTTTTTTCGTACTGTTTCGCTGAATAATCAAATATATATTACGTCATATACTAACGTGGTTATTGTATCTATCATTTTACCAATCTCTGCACACACTGTATAATAATGTGATTATATCGAGCGTCCCAACAAAGTTAAACTAAGCCTCCGCGTAGCGGATGTCCAGAACGCTAATATGAACAAATAGGATAGAGGCAGTTTTGACGATCGCGGGAGTAAGGCAATCACGATACACGGTGCCGGAATGACATCAACGCAGAGATCTACAGAATGTACGAGGGACAATTCACGATGCACGATAAAGGTCCCGATCGCGCGAGGAATGATTAACACTATACGTTGATCAATCGACCAGCACGGCATTAAATTTTTAACGCGAGTACCGTGGTCATCAGACCGTCGGTCTGTCGGTCAGCTTTTTAGCGAGCACCTGCCATAACTACGATTTCGCCTTTGGCCTTGAATACGCGCGGCTCTGATTGGCTATTTCGCTGCCCAGTGAAGCGAAGGTGGCCCCGATTAGACAATATTCGGGTGATGTGGTCAACATAATCGTACTTACTACAGTCATTTGGTGTGGTCAACATATCACACTTTAGTGAGTCCTTTTTAAGACAAGTTGCCCCCGTTTCTAAATAGAAAGCACGCGACGAAAGAACGAGAACAGCGTGCGCTGCTAGAATGCGACACGGAAGCCTAGGTGCAGCTAACACACGAACATCTTAACGAACCTATTAAAGAACGCAACGATGTTTTTGGTGTGAGGAAACACGGTAGTTCAGAGATGATTGATGCAGAAGCCTATGATTAGTCAGCATTTATTGAGTGATATTTCTATAACGGATGATACCCGCTTTGCTGCTTTGTATGCGACTATTTGATTACATTCACACAACATATGTACAATTGTGACACAATAAAATTATGGCCGAGGCTAGGATTTCCACATAACAAACACGGCCAACCCAGGCCCGTTGGACATGTTAGACAAGGATTAATGTGGTTACCTCACAAAACGATACATACACGATGATTAGATGATACTACGGGCTACCGGAGAAACGGAGATGTTAGTGATATCATGATGCTTTCCAACACTGGAGATATCATGACCAAGTGACCGACGACGAATGGTATATCATAACGATAGGAACATACGACTAAAGTGATACATGTGCTGAGAGAAGAGACAAAAGCGGTAGGTGATGGAATGAACAAGATAACACGATACATAGTCCAACATCATACACAATACGCGATACTGGGACTATAATACTGGGTCGCGTACGCTATACGTGGACCAACCTTCACCTACAAGTACCAAGCAACACGATAATGAGATCGAGAAAGTAGAGACGAGGGCAATATTGATATCATAACGCCACGAAACTGAAATTAGGACCAGACAATAGTATAACAATACAAAACGAAGATAAACACTACACGATGCTGGTACAATCGCGCGGTGGAAAGAGATACGACAAGCGATGATGGGATCAACTCGATACAAGATCTAATACGATACACGATAGAGAGATCCACACAAGCCAAGACGGAAATCGACAGCGTTACTGCAACCCTAAACCAGAATCACACAAGATACACGTTACCTACTACCAAATTGTATCACGATACTATAGACCATGTTTGTTCCGGGACTAAATACAAAGAAAATGCTATGTATGATCTAACAATGAAAGCCGTGGAGTAAGCGCGCAGAACGAGTGCAACGATGACGATAGTTACTGAGGAGTCCAGAACGCTACCCTGAGACGACGTCGTCACGGTGGACGACACTGCACATAGATACTAAGGCCAATCCTAGACAGAGGTCAACACTACATAATATAAAGACTAACACATGGTCAGAATAGATAAAGTGACAGTAACAGTTTGCCGACACGATACTGAACCCGAGTATCAGTGATAGTGGAGCTCCGTAGCGAGGCTTACTACGTTCTGTGCTATATACGATAGTGCAGCGAGCGCGCAGCCGCGAGCGGAACGAATTCTACCGAATCGTTTATACAAGCTGTAACTACTATAGGTTGGGTTGGAACTCGGCAGGATTGGTGGACAAATGACACTTATATTGAGAGCAGAATAATCTAGAGCGGGACGGTGGTAGATAAAGCCAAAACAAAGGATGGGTAGTACATATAATAGTGTAGCCAATACCAACCAACCATTAACTACCGCCGCGTAACGGTGGTGCTCGGCTAATTTTGTTGAACATTAACTGTGGGCCTACATCAACACGAAACGCGGGTCGCCATGATTCAGACAACACTGTAATAATACCAAGAGCATAACATCACGCTGACCAACACGATAGTAGGATCAGACGTGACTAGAAAATCAGCACGATACAGTCATCCCCCGTTATCCGCACCATGATATACTGATACCCTGTCATATCTGTTAGGTAGACGCTTTACCCTCGGATCCACACACATTTCACCGATTTGGTAGGGAACCTTGATATTCCCCCCTCTGAAAACGAATATTTCGCTCTGAATTTGCAACAAATAGAATGTGAGAGGGTATTTAGTGGACGAAAAAAATTCGTCACAAAATTGTTTTTCAATACGGGAATGTATACAAAGATCAAATATCAAGTCTTTATTTACGGAGGCCGGTGAATCCACCCCCCTTTTCGTCCTCTCACTGACACCAAGGCGATTTTGGCGGATGCTGTAGTTTTTGGCCTTATAGCATGCTTCTTATACGAGAGCTTTTAGACACTATTAATCTGTTATCTAGACCCTAATCTAGAACCTAATCTAGAGTTAATTTTAAGTCTAATCTGAACTGTTAATAAGCTGCTATTTTGGACAGTAAGATCGATAAGCTCCTATTAGTTAATCTTGAGGCAGCAGGAGAAATTGACAAAGGTTGTTACAAAGTTGCCCGAACGTTTGCTCTTATCCGCCCCTTTTGTCAGCGAGTGGACGCCATTTAGCCCCCGCTTTTGTCAAAAACATACAAAAACCAAGTCAGTCGAATCGCACTTAAACGTAATTTTGGAAGATCTCTTATACGCTCTTTTGCCCGAAAGTTGCTCTAATACCCTATTTTGTCAGCACGGTACTACCGGACAGAATTACGTTTAAGTGCGATTCGACTGACTTGGTTTTTGTATATATTTGACAAAAGCGAGGCTAAATGGCGTCCGATTGGACGCCATTAATCGGTCAATACAAAAACGACTCTTGACACTGTACTTGGTGAACAAGAATGGCGCGTGGTTGAAGCATGATTAGAGTGTGGATGGCTTGTTGCACGGAAAGATCGACACCGAATACAAGAATATGCTGTCTTCGTGGAAGCTGAATAAATCGGAGTACTTTGGGGACTTCCAGCTCGGAAAAGAAGAGATTCACGTGCTGGTGGAACTTCCAGAAGCACCAGTGATGTAGTGACTACAGGAAGTGACCAATGAAAAAGCATTGTTGAAGAACTTGGCGATCTAGTTGAGTCGCGAGTGAATAAGGCGTTGGAGGAACAGCATAAAAGGGGTCGTGAATGTGTGCAATATCGGAGATGGATAGTGCGAAGCGCCACAAGTTGTTGGACAATTTGAAACTACTGGTGCAAGTACTCGACTTCAAGGAACCGATGGTAAAGCAGAAAACAAAATTCCAGTTTGATTGGTACACAAAACTCGACGACGATAAACAAATTATGGGAAACAAAGGATACAAGAAATATCTGGCTGGCTGGCAATTTCAACAGCATTCCAATCATAACATCTGTTTATTGTCACTGAAATATTGTCACGTAACTCTGGGCATAACGACTGTGCTATGATCAGAACAAGATGAGGACAAATATGTTTTGTGAGCTCCACGGCGCGTTATACGTTGCGTTCAAGTTGAACTTCAACAGCATCAAACTTTTATTGGAACCGTATATGTAACGAGCGCAAGGGACCACTTAGCATCGAAGAGCAGTGTAGGATGGGACTTGTGGGAAAAGGTACAAGCCTACCATTGAAAAAAGTGAAGCGAACACAAGGTATCAAGCGGGATAGGTACTAACTTAACGATTGCAGCAGTGCAGAAATACGAAGGTTCTAGCCAACAGTGAGATGCGCAGTAAATGCAGGGAGAATGGAATCTAAAATGGTAAAAGTTCTCTGAATAATATTACACTTGATAAAGGTGATCTTATCAGTTATAAGACTCGAAACGGAGATCGCCAACTTCAATGCCTATCGTTGGCAGCGTAGTGTAGTGAGTGGGAAGTACCTGCAGACAAAATCCTCACACTTTATTTTTGTACATGTATCTCATATGTTTTCAGTACGTAATCTGCGTGAATACCGAACAGGTCAACAACTGATAACCTAGTATTGTATACCGGGAGGTTCGACGTGACGAAAAGAAGATGGGCTGTAATACCCAAAGGTACACCGACCTAAAAATCCATCAGATCCATTGATCGATTGTTTTCAACAACACGACAGAATTGTCTGCTACTTCGTGTATCATCAAATCACGAGACGAACCCAACTCCTTCCAGTGTGCGGGAGGAGAAATTGCCTCTTCAGAGGCAAGAATCCAACCAATGGATCAGTTGTATTTAAATGAATGTATTGTCAGCAAGACTGATGATTGCTTTAGATCGTATAGGAGATGATAAACTACACCGTAGACCTACGTACTGCAATGATTTGGTGCGATGAAGCATGGTCGAACGTAAGCACCTCGACCATACAACATGTTGGTGCCACGCAGCATTAGCTTACAAAGCGTGCTATTATGAGATCTCAAGTACGATAGTACTATGCACTAATGAATTGTGTTTATTACGATTGTATTTTGAATTGTTTACGTAGGTATGAATAATACCCAGTGTTCATGAGATCTGTTGCCCCTCGTTTGGTCGATCACGCGGCTCCGTGTCTTGGCATTACATCGCAATTCGCTTTCTTCTTACCAACAAGCCTATTCAATCGTACGAGCAAATGCGTTTGAACCCCGTCGTGGCAACAGTGGTTGCTCTGTCTGCTAGCAACAATAGCTTCGCTGCCTCGAAGCTTGCTCGTGACCTATTTTCATTCGGTGAATTTACTGAGGAGCGGAGCGACATCACATTTTCTTCCTCCGGTTCAAGCGGTGATGACCGCGGTAGAGTTTCTCACCTCAAGAAAATTGACCAAGACCACGAAAGCAGTGGGATCGATGGTGTGCTGCCTTCTATGAGCGACAGCAACTCCGATAGTGATAACTCGTCCCTTGATACAACCAAGGCTCCGACCAAAAGAGTTGAAGCGACGTCTATCGAGACCTCCTCAGGATCGAGCTACTCCAGTAGCAATATGAATGACTTAGTTCTGGAGGAATCCACGTCGGGATCGAGCTTTTTACTGTTCTCCTCTAGTGATAGTGCCTCGGACAGTATCAATTCTGCCGAGACATCATCAACGTCCGCCGTGGGATCGACGAGTGAGAGCAATAACTATCTAGACGGGTTGATGTCCTTGAGCGGCAGTGACTTATTGCCCTCGAGTCTCTACGACGCCGCGAAGAAGAGTGATTCATTCCAAGCTTCGATATCAAGTAGTACAAAGTCTGCAGAATGCGGCACTGGATGGTGGTCTAGTGTGAAGTCCTGGTGGACTAGAAATATTTTGGGTGGTGACAATTGTTCATCTCCTTCACGCAGACTCCGGCTTGGGTAAGATTATTCGTTGACTTTAACCCCCTACCCAAAACACCTTACATACCGGATCTACTTCGTAATTTTACACCTATCGATGACTCTGGAACAACCGTTCCCTTCATTTGGGTAAATGGAACCTTTTGTATCTAGACATTTCATATTGAAAAGCACCTGATTGAGAACAAAGCAAACGATTACGGCCACACAAATCGTTCGAGGACCGTACACGTATCCCATATACTGTAAATAACCACAAGGTCCCTGACTGCTGATTTTTTGGGTTACTATCACAGCATTACAAGCTGGTATTGTTGTTCACCCAGAAAGTCGTCGCATTTTCCTCGCTAAAACCTGTTCTATATTATTGAATGTTGCATGGTACAACATTGATGAAGATATGCACCAAGAATGGGCTTATTTAAGTGCGGTATGTTTTCACCAATGACGTTGAGTAAGCAGAGAACGTTTGCTGAGGGGGTTGCACTAAGTCAAGCAATTCTACACGATGGTATGGGTCGTATGTAACCAACTATCGTGGGAGTGCCTTTCCCTTTTAGGATAAGGGTACGCTAATAAAATGAGGCATTGTAATAAGTAAATCGGAGTAGAAGCTTTTAAATCGGAGAAGAAATCCGAGTTTGTATAGACGGCAGGTGTTGGCTCTATGTCACTCCCTTCGAAGCATCCACGTGGAGGTGCACAGCGTGTACTGTAGACCATCGGAAGTCTTTCTGCTTCCTGTAGTTAGTCTTCGCTTATGCAAACATAACGTGCCTATTGATACTTGGCATTTGTAAGTGGAACAGAGTTACCCCTTACGTAGAGCCTTATATACGAGTTGTCGCGACAGTATAGATCGCTAGTCCTCTACTGAATCTTTTTGTTTTACCTGAATAAATTGCTTCGAAGCTGTCGATCTTCTCAAATCAGCACCTTGAACAGGTACACGAGTCTGGCTCGAGTAGCTGCACCCGCCTGCTTATACCACGAGTTATCTCCATCATGGATCATGGATTCCATGACGTTTATATAAGTGACGGATCCTCAGAAAACCGAGGGCATCCCACGACTATCTTGTATATATAAACAAGATGGGACTTTATAAAACGAAGTACAAATCGGACAGCCGTTGTTTAATTAGTACCTGTGCTCCGTTTATACATAGCATATTATTGTGATTAGGTCACTAAATCGATCAATTAGCAAATAAATTGGACATCTTGCTTGGTTTTCACAATAAATAAATCAGTCTAAAATCTACTCAAAACTAACTATGAAGTTCCCTAAGACCAGGGACTTGTGAACTGCCGTTCACTAAGGGTTTGTATTCTCCTGGTAGCACGCTTCCTCTAAGCAAGGACTGGTGTAACCCCTTCACAAATGGCCTCTGAGCTCATTCCGTAATCGGAAACAAAGAATAACGTCGAGTTCCGCTCTGGCCAAGCTAAGGTGGATCAACCACATTAATGACCTCGAGAGGCGACCTACGTGACAGTGGTGTGGGTCACTCCACGTATGACGGAGTATTTACAAAGTGAAGTATATGTACTACTAGAGTCGGTATCCACTTAGGGATACCCCTCAAGTGACCCCGTTACACCATTACAGTCTTCCGCTAGCATCCTATCTCAAACCTTCATCCATATCCTCTACGACAACGTTGAAAATTTAGCTCGTTCTCTCTGTGCTCTATTGGATAGTGGCAAGTTATTTGATTTACTCACGAGCTTCTGTAGGAGCTCGTGACATTACGTCCGCGTAGATAATACCTCCTCTTGTTAGTACGCTCGTGGAAGCGAGTGATCAGGTCGACAACGAACTTCAAATTTGTAAAAGGTCCATGATAGACTTGAGCTATCTAGTCAATCTGACATCATAGTAGTCGTTAACGACTATACCGACCGTGAAAAACTTCCTTCGATTTCGTACAACCCGCCGCGCGATATAGCGAAGCGGATTCAGCAACTGACAACTTCTCGTATCAGAGAATGTGTCTTGATGATGCTCGGGGATGTTTTGGGTGCATTTCGCCACATCCCAATACATGCTGACTCGGTTCACATGTTCGCATTCGTATTCAATAAATTCCTCGCTATCGACCTCTCGTGTGGGTTTGGATGGTGCGGGTCGCCCGCCTTTTATTCGATCGCAGGTGTCATCATCAACTCCCTTTATGAACATGGAAACAAACTCACCCGCCAGTTTAAAGTGAACATGTGGTGTGACGACCACACGTGCGTTGAGGTCGACACCGGAGCGACATGCTTCGACGCAAATATATCGCTACGACGAGCGATGGCTAGTGTGCTAGGACCCACCGCAATTAATGTTGCGAAATTCACCACTTGGTCCACCACGTGCAAAGCGCTCGGGCTTTGGTGGGACACAGAACCAGCGTCGGTGTCGATACCTGCTGAAAAGCTCGCGAAGGCACCCACCGAGTCTATGAACCCCTGTCGACCAACATCGCTACTCGAACCAAAATGCTGAAGGTGATCGGAAGCCTCCGCCACGTGGTATGCTGTTTTCCCACCTGCTCGTGCGTTAATACAAACTTTGCAAGACGCAGCTTCTCACTGTCTAAAATACGGTCAACTTTCGTTACCAAAACCTGTACTCGAAGACCTCCACTGGTTCGCGGCAGTCCTTCAACATCCAACAAAGTTTAATGCCATACCTGTTGTTCATTTTACCGAACTGTCAGATCTACAATTCCACGTTTTCATGGACGCAAGTGGACGCGGCCTGTGTGCACTCGAACCGTCTCAAAAATAATACATTCGTCAACGCTTCGCGGACAATGACCTAAGTAATACCTCCATTAACGTTCGCGAACTGCGAAGTGCAGTTCTCGCAGCATTACACTGGGGTCCATTTTGGTCTGCATCGAGCAAACCAACACGAACACACGTACAGTTTCACATTGATAACGTGAGCGCGGTCGTGTGGACAAACCATCGCAACAGTCGAAACGCAACCGCCATAATGTACAATCGACTCCTTTCACTCGCAGAATTCCAGTACAACCTCGTCGTCACTGCCTCTCACATTGCGGGGAAACACAACGTGATGGCGGTCGCAGGATCGCGCGCGTGGGATACTGACCACGCATTTACTGGGAAATGGACTAACATGTCATATTCGTGGTCACAGGTGCAACTTGAATCACCCTTCGACAAACTATCAGACGTTTGGGATCGATGCTGCGTCAAACCGCCTTGGCACACTCTACCGCAACTACGTATTCCCATCACTGGAACCAATGGTGTTGCTTCGCCAACGAAATGGGGTGGTCTCGATGGCTCACCCCTTCAACAGCTTCTAAACGGTTGGCATACTTCGCCACATACTGCTGGGTCGGTGGATGGAATGCACGCGGCAGCAGAAACCTTATTCCACTATCAAGCTCAAACTCGCATGTATCCGATGGTACACAGGCGATACAAAAACCTAGCGCTCCCGTCTAGCCCAAAGATCGACTTGTTACTACAAGGTATCAAGCGTCTATCCGCCCCAAGGAGAAAGAAACAACCGCTGACGCGACCATTCCTGCGTGTGCTATATCGCTTTCTCGATATATCCAAGCAGAGACAGCGCTTACTGTTAGGAGGTGTCATCACCGGGTATTTCTTCCTCCTTAGGCTGTCCGAATTCCTCAAGATTAACAACACTCGTCGATTCTTCTGTCTGAAGACATCCAACGCGTTCTTTTCCGATGATAACGGCCGACGAGTATCACGGAATTTGGCCACATCAGTGACGATCGGCCTCGAAGGTGCGAAAAACGACCAGTTTGGTCGCTGCGCCTGGCGCACGATGAGCGCGTCGGGAGACAAACTGTTGTGCCCATTAAAAGGTCTCCACCATATCTTTCGAGCTCGACAACTCCTGAATATGGAGTCTGATAAGCACTTCTGTGCGTCCCTCACTGCCACTGAAGTCGTGAACGCCATCAAGAACACCGCTCGCAGAATTGGCGTACCAGCTGCAAGGTACTCGTCGCACTCAATTCGCATTGGTGGTGCGACAGCGTTGGCCACCGACGGAGCGAACAAGGTATCCATCAAATTCCTCGGTCGCTGGCTCTCCAATTGTTACGGAGAATACCCTAGGTTAGATGCCACGCAGTCAAAGAGGCATCGCGACAAATTGTTCGACGAGTCGACACATCACACGTGGCAATCAAATAAGATCTGCTATGGGGCCGTTTTGTGGTTGCGCTTCGCTGTCTGTTCGACTGGACCTCTACGCTGGTCCTCTACGTTAGGCACGCGGCACGCACGTGCCGGGCGTGTGCCTTGTGTGGGCCATAGTTGAAGAAACGGGAATGGAGCAACCTAATTGGTGGATCTTTTGGGATCGTGTAATGTGATTGGCTGTCAACTTCAATTTGGTGAATCCTATGATGTGCATCGTGTTTACGCATCACACAAATCATTTGGTCGTGCCTCAAATCATTTGGTCGCGCCTCAAATCATTTGGTCGCGCCTCAAATCATTTGGACCGTAACAGTAGGATTACTAAAAAACTGTAGGAACTGTAGGAGGTAGCAAGTAGCAATGACACTAACCTAAATCGAACTCACTTTCGGATTTCCATTCGTCCACTCACATCGTCTACTACCAAGCCTCGTTCGCATACCGTTGACAATCGCAATTGGTTATGAGCCCAAGCTACACAGACATCGTTAAACTCGTGGAAGACAACTACTTTCACTGGGAGTTCAACATGCGGATGAAACTTGCTCGCAAAGGAATGCTTCCGCAGATTGTCAAGCCAGAGTACGACCAACTGAGTGACCGCTCCACGGCGGAATGGAAGACCAACGATCGGAAGGCCCTTGGTGTAATAGCAGGTGATGTGAGCCTCACATACCAAGTCTACATCCGTGGAGCGTTAACTGCCGCTGACGCGTGGACGTTGCTCGAAGAGCAGTTCAACTGCAAGACGCTGAAGAACCGGCTCATTGTTACTAAGAAGTTGAATAACTTCAAGATGGAGCCGGGTACTCGTTTTGCTAACCACGTTGACCAGTTCAAGGAGATTGTACTTCAGATGGAGACAATCGGAGAGCCTCTAGATGAGACTCGTCAGCTCGTGTTGCTCCTTGGCAGTCTAACCGACGAGTACAAGATGATCAACACTGTGCTCGAGAACACACCAAACATCACTCTCGCCTACGCGATTCAAGCGCTTTCTGGTGTTACAGCCTCGGATGAATCGCCATCGGCTCATGAGAAAGCTTTCGCAGCAAGGAAGAGAAATTCTGGGGGAAAGCATCGATTTGGTGGCAAGTGCTTCTACTGCAAGAAACAAGGGCACAAGGAATTTGAGTGCCGCAAGAAGAAGTCCGACGAGGAGCGTGGACAAGTAGCCCAAGAGGAAAGACACGACTTCTCATTCGCGGCTACGAGTGCGATGAGCAGATAGGAATGGCTCGTCGACCCCGGCGCAAGCTCGCACATGACCAGTGTCCGGGACATGTTCGTGTCCATGATGGACCTGAAGACGCCAGTCCGCACCACCATTGTGGATGGTACGAAGATTGGCGTAGTTGCAACGGGCACCGTTGGTCTGAAGCTGACAGACGGAACGACCGTCTCACTATCGGATGTTCTCTACATCCCCGAAGTTGAAGGAAGCCTCATCTCGGTATCGAAGCTGGCCGAGAAGAATGTTGTCGCGCAGTTCAGCAAAGACAAGTGTGTCTTTCGCTATGGCGACGCCAAGGTTATGGAGGCAATGCGCTGTGGAAATGTCTACAAGCTGAAGACAGTGGGGGACGAGGTGTGCAATGTCGCGAGGACACCCCGTAAGGAGCAGTGGGCTGTGGTACACGCACGCCTAGGCCACATCCCGTTCAAGTGCTCCGAACAGCTACTGACCATGGGAGATGGAGTGCCTGAAGTCACGGATGGTGTCACTAGTGATGCTATCTGTGCAGGCTGCTGCATGGGCAAGATGAGTGCCGACGACTTTCCACGATACCCGGAGAAGCTCGTCAAAAGAGCTGGTGTACTTGACCTCGTGCCCACGTTGCACGTATGTCGTCACATTCATCGACGATTACTCACGCCACGTGACAGTCTACTTCATGAAAGCGAAGTCAGATGTGCTGTCAAAATTTGAGATCTTCAAGGCAGCTTTAGAGAACTCGACGGGCCAAAGGATCAAGCTTCTGGGCTCGGACAATGATGGAGAGTACACCGGTCGACAATTCAAGGCCTACCATAACCACTGTGGCATCAAGCACGAGAAGACGGTGCCGTACACGCCTCAGCAAAACGGACTTGCTGAGCGCATGAACCGGAGCCTCGTGGAGATGTCTCGCTGTATGTTCTACCATGAGAGCGTTGACAAGAAGTTGTGGGCAGAAGCTGTTAACATCGCAGCCTGGATCATCAATCGGATCCCAAATTCGTTGATAATCAAGACGCCCTACGAGATTGTGTACAAGACCAAGCAGCTACTGGAGAACTTGAAGGTATTTGGTGCACTTGGCTACGCACACATCCCTAACGAGAAACGCCGAAAGCTCGATGCGAAGGCGTTCAAGTGTCGATTCATGGGATACGAAGACGGTGTGAAGGGATACCGTGTCATGAACGTGACAACGGGAAAGGTGCAAATCGTGCGCACAGTCAAGTTCATGGAGGGGAGTACATCTGGTCATTTGATCGTTCGTCAAGATGAAGATGAAGAACCAACAAGCGTTCCTGTACAAGCTATACAACGATCGGTGGACACACGGCAGATCGTTCCGACCGTTACTGAAGGTGGTGACGTTATCCCACTTCAACATGACACAGCAATGGATGGTGTGATGGTACCATACGGTTCTACCCATCCCATGATTACTCGCTCGCGCACTCGCCCCATTGACGAGACTGAAGATCCTGAGGAGGCGAGTGCACGCAAGAAACAAATAGTGGCATCGTCGACGACTGGAACCACGAAACGACAGAGATTGATTCAGGAAAGAGCAAAGGTAAACGAAGATCAGCTCGCAATTGAGAACGGCCAAGCTATGGCTGCAATGGAAGGTGTCCCAAAGTCATACGAAGAAGCCACTACAAGCGTGGACGCTAAAGAGTGGAAGAAGGCTATTGCAAGTGAACTGGAATCGCCCACTGCAAATAAGACGTGGAAGTTGGTACCAAGACCAACGCACCAGCGCCCGATTGGTTGCCGGTGGGTGTTCGCGTTGAAACACAACTAGGAGGGAAAGGTCATTCGACACAAGGCACGTCTGGTGGCAAAGGGGTATTCGCAACGTCATGGCATTGGCTACGAAGAAACGCATGCACCAGTGGCTTACCTCAACTCGATTCGTACGAAACTCGCTAAGTGTTGCGCAGAAGGATTCGAGATTGAGCAGTGTGACGTCGACACAGCATTTCTATATGGCAAACTGGAAGAGGAGATCTACATGGAGCTTCCAGAAGGCCTACAAGAGCTTCTGTCTTTGTCGGACACAGAAGGAGAAGGTGACGTCGTGTGTTTACTGCTCCAGAGTCTATATGGTCTTAAGCAGGCGTCACGTGTGTGGAACGAGACCATAGACGCACATCTCAAGACAATGGGGTTCAAGGCTGCTGATGCAGACCCATGTGTCTACACAAGAGATGAAGGTGACAGCGAGTGTATTGTGTGTCTCTACGTGGACGACATGTTGATTGCGTCACGTGAAAAGGACATCATCGCGTCGGTGAAGGCAGGAATTGCTGAGAATTTTCGGATCAAGGACCTCGGTCGTGCGCGCTTCATTCTCGGTATTGAGATCGACTATGATATGGAACGGAAGGCGTTGACCATTAGTCCGCGAGCGTACACCGAGTCTATAATCAACAAGTTTGGTCAAGAGAACGCAAAACCAAGTCTCACCCCACTTGATCCGAGTGTCCACCTAGGCTGACGAACCACAGAGTGATGATGACAAAGCAAAGATGAAGTCAAAACCTTATCGGTCGTTGGTGGGAAGCCTTATGTACCTGGCATGTGGAACTTGACCGGACATTGCTGTTGCCGTTGCCAAGTTGAGCCGATACCTCGAAAATCCCGGTCAGCGACACTGGGATGCTGGTATCAAGGTGGTGCGCTATTTGCTGAAGACGAAGGATGTGGCCATCACATACGACGGACGAATGGAGGCAGAACTAACTGCTTACTCAGATGCTGACTGGGCCGGCAATCACGATGACAGACGTTCAGTGAGCGGTGTAATGCTCATGATGTGCGGTGCACCTGTGGCGTGGCGATCGACATTCCAGAAGACGGTCGCTCTAAGTTCTACTGAGGCCGAGTACATGGCGCTTAGTGATTGTATCAAGGAAGTTGTGTGGATGCGACGTCTACTCAAGGATATTGCTGCAGAGCAACATGGACCTACGGTGATCTACGAAGACAACCAAGGTGCCATGACATTGGCAAAGAATGTCGGTTACCAAGCACGAACCAAGCACATTGATATTCGTTATCATTTCATTCGCGAGAAGATTGCGAGTAGTGAGGTTAAATTGACCTACGAAGAATCCAAGAACCAACTCGCTGATTTCTTCACCAAGGGTCTATCGACGAAGACGCTGCGCTTTTTGCTCATGCAGAGCAACGTGGGTCCCAAGCTCGAGACATTGCATTGAGTGGGGGTGTTGTGGTTGCACTTCGCTGTCTGTTCGACTGGACCTCTACGCTGGACCTCTACGTTAGACACGCGGCACGCACGTGCCGGGTGTGTGCGTTGTGTGAGCCATAGTTGAAGAAACGGGAATGGAGCAACCTAATTGGTGGATCTTTTGGGATCGTGTAATGTGATTGGCTGTCAACTTCAATTTGGTGAATCCTATGATATGCATCGTGTTTACGCATCACACAAATCATTTGGTCGTGCCTCAAATCTTTTGGTCGTGCCTCAAATCATTTGGTCGCGCCTCAAATCATTTGGACCGTAACAGTAGGATTACTAAAAGACTGTAGGAACTGTAGGAGGTAGCAAGTAGCAATGACACTAACCTAAATCGAACTCACTTTCGGAGTTCCATTCATCCACTCATAGCGGCTACTACCAAGCCTCGTTCGCATACCGTTGACAATCGCAATTGGCCGCTCACCACGCCTTTGACTCGACTAGCCAAAAAAGGTTGTGATTTTACCCCAATGTGCGTGAAGGAAACGTACGTTTAATATTTAATTCAAAATGCCGACATCCAACTCAGTCGTGGCAAGCAGAAATAATTGCAGAGTTGTTCGTTCTCGGAATGCGCGATTGTGACTGTTCTCAAATGTAAGCTTAGTGACGCACATCAAATGGATGTGTACGATGGGTTATTCATGCTTTTTGGTGTTTACTATACATTGTTGACTATGTGCATGCTGATGAGGATGTTCTCGTCCGACAAGTAGTGCTTACTCTGAAATAGACCATCTATTCGCTACAGTGAACAAACGCCGACATACATCTATTCTTGATTCTCATGTTGTGTCTCGACACGTGCGTTCGCTAAGCAAACGCCATTTACGCAGACTCTTGTTGTGTGGTCTTGACCTCCGTTAGTTACCCTCTAAGTAGAACAGCACCAACAAGAGCTATCTCGGCTTACACTGGAAATCCCTGAGAAGTTTTCGGTGTAATCATTTCTACCTTTTCGAAATGCAAATTGTTATGTGTGTGTAAATAGTTTAAGTACTAGTTGCTCGAATTTTCTGTCGGCTCCGACCTGTGAACTCCCTCCTCTGGTCCCCAATTTATCAGGTGTAATTTACTATCTTCAGCATTGATACATTATCTCTAGCTATTTAATGTCTTATATTGGTCTAATTCAATGGAGTATCAGGAATCGATATCCGAGCCTCACTGGGTTTAAACATCCGACATGTACAGTGATTACAATTACTTAAGCTCACAGCACATCGTTGCTCTTGAGCCGTTGGCTAAACTACAATTGATAGCATTCTATACTGTTAAGGAGGTCATGTATTTACGTTAGAAACTAACTATACACCCCTGAAATCGCTGTGGGCTTGTAATCCCTAATTTCTAAGAGCTATTTCCCATAGCTACCTAATACCTGGCAGGTTACTAGAGTCCTGGTATTCTTGAAGCAGTTGCCTGATCACCTTTGGATCCTGATGTTTGTCTGTTTCCATCGAAATCCCGTCCTGCAAGCAGTTCCAGAGTGATGGTGGACCGCAGTCACGACGAAGTGTTTTATTGGAAAACCTTGATAGTTGCTTTGACTTCATGAGTGCGATCATTGCTTTAGTTGCTGTCTTGTGGCTTGATCTCCATGTGATAGATACGACCTCATTGAAGTATTGTTTAACATCCAAGTCCTCACGGAGTGCTTTGAGCACATGTTGGACACCTTGCAGCCTTATTTGTACTGTAGCCATTAGCTTCTCCTGCTTCAACTGAGCCAACGCTCTCGTAATAAGTCTTTTCGCCATATTGACTTCTGTTATATCCAGCTTTTCTTGTTGCAATCCAATCAAACAGTCTCCTTCTTGTTCCTCTCCGACAATAACCCAAGCTCCCCGTCTTCCTGCTGATTCAGGAATATTTACCGAGTGAACGAGTAGTGTCCGACTTATCAGAGCTATCGGGCGATCCGAAGGTACAATCGCTCTGAAGACGCCATAACATTCAGCAACTCGAAACCCCAACTCATAGGTATTAGGTCTGGAGGTTAGTCCCTTGACCACCGCTTGTGTTTGAAAATCTGCGAGGTCCAAATACTCCAAATTACTTGCAATGCTTCATCATGCCCTGATTCCCAATACGGAATAGTTCGTGATGCCTCATCTACGAAATTGGGGAAAACCGTTGGTGCTGTCCTAGAAGCCAGGTGTGGTATAAGCCTATCAAGCTCCTCTCGATGAGGATAATGGCCAAGTCATTTAGGGAGCCATTCTTGCCAAACATTTTGGGCTCTTGAGCATTCCCAGACTATGTGTTCAAGTGTCTCTTTGTTCGTGGTACACAACTGATATGTACACTGACGATTCTCCGGCCAACCTTCATGGTATAAATTCAATGTCCTGGTGCATATTCGGTATAATGTCCATCTTTTATAATCCGTTAAAACGCCGTCGATTTGCCAGATTTGTTCAGTATGCTGATTCTGTGCACCCCTGGCCCAGGCACTACCATGTGCTCCTAAATCCATTTTTTTCCAAAACCCTCTTGATTGACCCTGTCAAGTATTTGCGAATCAGTTTAGATCGACTTTTACGAATGGTTTATCGGAGTTTACTTGATCTGGTTTCGCGGGTTGCTGTCCATGGTGTCGGATGTAGCAGAGGCGTTGGTTCAAATGCTAAACCTGTCGTTCGTTGCTCATATTTCAATTGTTGTGCGTCTTCATCAAATTGTGGATCAGGATTCCGATTTACCACAGACCAAGTTGTCGCGAAGTCGGTGAAACTTTGATCGCGGAGCAGGTGGCGTATAGTGAACCCGGTTATATGACTATTGAAAGGATTTCAGAGTCGTACAACGTAGGTGGGCGTGTGGTACCTTGTGGTATCCCTATGGGTTCGTTGTCTTGGGAATATGACCCTCGCCGGAGTCTGAAGTTCAAAGTGGAGAGAAGTTGTGTTCCCTTGGAGTCTGGTGTCGGAGTTCAGGAAGTCCTTCCAGGAGCGTTCGGGAGTCGGAGTTTCTGGAAACCAAGTAGGTTACCAGAAAGTCGGTCGTCGGGAAGAGGTTAATATACTAGAGAGAGTCTGATATCGGTGTCTGGATATCACAAATCCAGAACCGAGATACTTGACTTTCAGAGATAAACAACAAATATGCAGAGTTCAGGAATATACAAATATATACAGCCGTTATTATTCTTTCTGGGCCCTTAAACGGTGGGCTAATACTCCAGGTCAACTAGGGACTCGTTACCAGACACCTGGTCTGTCTGGTATCCCTTTCACGTTCGCGCACCACCCTCTAATATAGAGGGAAATATAAACCAATACAATCAGCTATATATAACAGTCTACCTTGCACCCTGGAAACGACTGTCTAGTTTCCAGAGCCTGTCCAAACGAGCAATATGAAATGGGCTACCGCTAGAGACAAAACAAACGACCCAACTAGGATATGGAATAGGCGGGTCCTCTCAGGTCTCTACGTTACCTGATCTCCACCTAAGGGGACTGAATTTGGTGGAGATCACACGGCGTACGTCCTTTACGCAGTGGCTTGGATACCTCTCAAGCGGACTTGTGCAGTAGCAAGCAAATTGAACTCTGTTTATCGCTTTATCTTTCTCATAACTCTCATATATCTCTGGTAACTCTCTTCTTCTTGTCGTCCTTGGTGTCCTTCATGCATTCAGTCTTCATATCTCAGGTACACTTGGTTCTTGTATGCATCAGGTATCTTGACTTAGTTTCAGTATGCAGTCAGTACAGCAGATCTCAATGAGTTGACAGGTAGAGACGTCATCACGGGGGATGTGCAGGGCAGGTATCACTTGATTGCGTGACCTAAACTTGGTTTCAGTATGGTCAGTGCAGCAGATCCCGATGGGCTGATGGGTAGAGACGTCGTTACAGGGGATGTGCAGGTCACACATCACTTGATTGCGTGACTTGAACTTGGGTTCACTTGGTTTCAGTATGGTCTTGAATCTTCGTTGATTTCAGAGTCTGGTATCCAGGTTTTTAGAGTCTGAAATCACTTTGGTTTTCAAAGTCTTGGTCATTCAGAGTGGGGAATACCAGAGTCTTGAACGGAATATCATAGTACGGAGCACCAATGCTTCAACGTACACGAAGTTCTTGAGGGTTGCGCGGGTGCGCGGCGTCCGGCGCGCGATACTTGGTCTCTGCGGGTAAGTAGTGTAGATCCTTGAACCATCATCGTCGCGCTGGACGGTAACGGGATGAGGTCTCTCAGAGATACGTTCTTCTGAGAGACTTTCCGCCAGGAATTAGGCACTCATCGTCGGGGAAAGTCCGGTGACCAGGCAGAGTGCATTTGACCTTCAGAGTTGTGCACCCTCTGAAGTACACTTCTGGTCCATTGGGCTCCTTTACAGCCAGGCGAAGGTTCGTCTAAAATCTTCCACAGATGTCGCACGGGTGCAGCCGTGTCCCAAGCTCCCCCTCTCTCATAACCCATATTATAACCAATCACATCGTAACGTAATATCCACCTGTCGCTCGAAAATCGGAAATAGCATCATGTCAAAGTCCAACTGCGTGCGTCCTGTTCTAACAAAAAACAAGATAGTTTGGACGTGTGGGGAGTGTGGCGATTACCGTTCTGTCACGCTTGGCCTGCCATGTATATAACTGTTTCAATAATGGGAAATTGCGAGGTCGAATCGGTTCAATAAATGATGTCCATACTTTGTCGGGAACACAGGCAAATATACTCGCACACCAACGCCGTAATTGACCATAATGCCGGATAGTAAAAGGACGTGCGCTTAAAGGTGGTGTTAGAAAGTAAACCCCTGGAGATTCTATTCGAACTCTCAATTTCATCAGTGTACTCGGCTCAAACCAGGGGAAATCCTTCTCACGCAGCGGTTTACCATTATCATCAACAACGTACGCATTTTCAGCCCATTTACTCGTTCTCCAATAGTCTGTTGTCAGCGAATCCCGACTAAAAGTTGATTTTCCCTTGAGTATGCATTTGATGATGCTGGTGCCCACCCAGAAACAAACAATTGTCTCTCATGTCATGCACTTGGCGCTCCAATTTCTGGGACATTATCCCCTTCTTATTTTGCTCAGTAATATCTGTCCAAAGCTCCAGTCGTCCAATTCCTTGTACTGTTGAAATTGTGTTCCTTGTGCTTTGTCGTTGAGCGTTCTTAAGCTGTGCTTCCGTGGTAGGAGTAAAAGTACAGCAATCACGAGAAGTGGCAATCGCTGGATGGGTTAAAAATGCCATGCCGCTTGATAATAATCAAGTGTACACTATATCCATTGCTCAGCCTGGTTGATTCGTGTTATCAATAGAGCCTGCTCTATACTTGTAAACCGAGTCCCACCTTGATCTTCTGGAGCAAATACCAATCCTGGAGTTATACTATGTCGCGTTATAACTTCTCTTGTAGACCCTTTCCAGATAAATCGCTTTTGGAGCTGTTCCAGTCGCCGCAATATCGACTTCGATACAGGAATATGCATCCCAGTGAATAATATTGCGGGCAGCACTACCGCATTGAACAACATAACTCGCTGTTTAACGGAATTTGTAACCCTTGTAGTCACTTGTAGTCGTTTTTTGATATTCTGAACTCGAACATCCAAATTGTGTTGCGTTGTATCATCCGTCCCCAATTGGTAGCCTAAGATGCTTGTCACTCCTCCTTTAGTTAATACTGGGTATCCATGGCATCGTCCTTGATCCCATGCAGCGTTAAGGGGTATCACTATACTCTTTTGAGGTTGAACGTATAATCCAGATAATTCGCCGAAGCGTTTGAGAAGATGATTTAGCGGTTCAATCTGTCGCGATGCCGATAAAAATACAGTACAATCATCACCAAACCTATTGAAGACATGCTTACATCCTCCGGATCCAGGTATTTCCAGACCTGTAATTTCCGGATGGTCAACGATGGCTCTCCCAAGAAAATCGATTGCCAAAAAAATAATAACGGCGCTAGTGGGCACCCTTGCCGAATTCCAGAGTTTACCACCCATTTCGAAAATTCCTCTCCATTCACCATGTAGCTGGCTCTGGTTCCGGAATGCAAATTGTGGAGAACATCAAGAAACGGTTGTGGAAATCCAAATTCCGCTAGTGAAGTTAACATGAAGCTCCGATCCAATGTGTCGTACGCCTTTTTCTCATCTAAGCTCACGATAATGACATGATGCTATTTCAGATTTTCGAGCGACAGGTGGATATTACGTTACGATGTGATTGGTTATAATATGGGTTATGAGAGAGGGGGAGCTTGGGACACGGCTGCACCCGTGCGACATCTGTGGAAGATTTTAGACGAACCTTCGCCTGACTGTAAAGGAGCCCAATGGACCAGAAGTGTACTTCAGAGGGTGCACAACTCTGAAGGTCAAATGCACTCTGCCTGGTCACCGGACTTTCCCCGACGATGAGTGCCTAATTCCTGGCGGAAAGTCTCCCAGAAGAACGTATCTCTGAGAGACCTCATCCCGTTACCGTCCAGCGCGACGATGATGGTTCAAGGATCTACACTACTTACCTGCAGAGACCTAGTATCGCGCGCCCGACGCCGCGCACCCGCGCAACCCTCAAGAACTTCGTGTACGTTGAAGCATTGGTGCTCCGTACTATGATATTCCGTTCAAGACTCTGGTATTCCCCACTCTGAATGACCAAGACTTTGAAAACCAAAGTGTTTTCAGACTCTGAAAACCCGGATACCAGACTCTGAAATCAACGAAGATTCAAGACCATACTGAAACAAGTGAACCCAAGTTCAACCAACGCAATCAAGTGATGTGTGACCTGCACATCCCCTGTGATGACGTCTCTACCCATCAGCTCATCGGGATCTGCTGCACTGACCATACTGAAGCCAAGTTGAGTCACGCAATCAAGTGATGACTGCCCTGCACATCCCCCGTGATGACGTCTCTACCTGTCAACTCATCGAGATCTGCTGAACTGACTGCATACTGAAACCAAGTCAAGATACTGATGCATACAAGAACCAACTGTACCTGAGATATGAAGACTGAATGCATGAAGGACACCAAGGACGACAAGAAGAAGAGAGTTACCAGAGATATATGAGAGTTATGAGAAAGATAAAGCGATAAACAGAGTTCAATTTGCTTGCTACTGCACAAGTCCGCTTGAGAGGTATCCAAGCCACTGCGTAAAGGACGTACGCCGTGTGATCTCCACCAAATTCAGTCCCCTTAGGTGGAGATCAGGTAACGTAGAGACCTGAGAGGACCCGCCTATTCCATATCCTAGTTGGGTCGTTTGTTTTGTCTCTAGCGGTAGCCCATTTCATATTGCTCGTTTGGACAGGCTCTGGAAACTAGACAGTCGTTTCCAGGGTGCAAGGTAGACTGTTATATATAGCTGATTGTATTGGTTTATATTTCCCTCTATATTAGAGGGTGGTGCGCGAACGTGAAAGGGATACCAGACAGACCAGGTGTCTGGTAACGAGTCCCTAGTTGACCTGGAGTATTAGCCCACCGTTTAAGGGCCCAGAAAGAATAATAACGGCTGTATATATTTGTATATTCCTGAACTCTGCATATTTGTTGTTTATCTCTGAAAGTCAAGTATCTCGGTTCTGGATTTGTGATATCCAGACACCGATATCAGACTCTCTCTAGTATATTAACCTCTTCCCGACGACCGACTTTCTGGTAACCTACTTGGTTTCCAGAAACTCCGACTCCCGAACGCTCCTGGAAGGACTTCCTGAACTCCGACACCAGACTCCAAGGGAACACAACTTCTCTTCACTACGTACTTTCAGACCCCGGCGAGGGTCATATTCCCAAGACAACGAACCCACAGGGATACCACAAGGTACCACACGCCCACCTACGTTGTACGACTCTGAAACCCTTTCAGTAGTCATATAACGGGTTCACTATACGCCACCTGCACCGCGATCAAAGTTTCACCGACTTCGCGACAACTGGTGCGCGTGCCCGGATATTGGTATCGTGATATCACCGGATTTGAGAGTACAAGAAGAGAAAGTTTCCTGTCAAGCGTCTATATTCAAGATGGCTACACCAGGAACTACGAGAGGAGGACGCCGTGGTCGCGGTCGCGGTGTTCTGACACGTCGGTCCAAGCGTCTCCAAGGATTGCCGCCTGAGGAGCAACCAGACTTGGATGCTATCCAGAAGGCGGCTCGCGAGAAGAGGAAGGCTGCGCGAGAGAAGAAGGCCGCTGAGAGTGTGAACGTCGCAGAACCGGCGATCGAAGACCAGTCTGCTGCGGAACCAGAAGCTAAGGAGGCACCCGTTGTCTCTGGTGAACAAGTTTCTGAGGAAGGCCCGTCAGAAGTCGAAGCTTCTGGTGATGAGGTGTCTGAGGGAGGCGCCGATATGGTTGAGTCCCCGGAAGTGGTCGATCTGCGTTCAGAGTCGACGACCTCCGGACAGTCCGTGGAAGAAGTGAGGCTAGAACCCGGACTCCCTGAAGAGCGTGTTCCGCAGTCTCCGAAGTCTGAAGGTGCACCAATGTCGGATGACACGTTGATCAAGTCCGAAGATTCTCTGAAGACACCGTCTGATGAGTCTGGGAGGGCTGATTCGCTTGATGGAGAACGAGTTTTGAAGTATGTGCGTCGTGAGCTCCGCCGCTGGAAAGACATGGATGCCGGTAGAGTCGTCCCGCCAAGCGTCGAGTATGTATGGCCGACGACGAAGCCCAGTGTAGCCGTCTTCCAGAAAGCCGCTGCAGCGACCGGCGACTACATCAAGTGGCGGTGCTCCTCTGTCTTCCCTGAAGATATGTGGATTTCGGAGTTTCACGTAAGACGTCATGGCTTTGGTAGGATTCAAGACCTTTCCTACGTTGAGATTCCAATGAGCACGTTGACGGCACCAGAGTGCGTGGCTGTTCTCCAGACAATGCTGTACGAGGCGGGTTTTGAATTCCAGAACTTGCTCCCGACGTGGTCCCAGACCCAGGCGTCAGCGATCTTTGAGTCTCAAGTACGCAGTGTGGCGACCGAACTTCAGAGCCGTCTCGCCATGGAAGCTGGTTGAGTGGGCCACTGTGACTGCCAGGTTACAGGTCAACCGACTCTCAGAAGGCATGAAACAAGAAGACACAACAAGTCGAGAAGGAACCGATAGTGTATTACCTGACAAGGATGCTGACCTACAAGGACGACAGCTGATCATGCGCCTCCGGGTGACCGGACTCCGAGTGACGCACAGTTCCAATGGTTCCAGCAGTGATGAGCCGCCGCAGTCCAAGCGCTCACAGCAGAGACCGCCGCCCCCTCAAGTCTCGTCAACACCGTCAGCCTTGTCGACGCCATCGCTGTCTTCATTGCCACAATACGAGAGTCGTTCTGATAACACACAACCAGAGTCCGAGCTCCCATGTCTGAAGATCGTAACAGCTCTCGAACTCGAATGACGGATGTGCCGGTTCCCAGCGTTATCGGGACCTCTGATGATCAGTCGTCTGGATTTCAGACCTCGCGTGGAAGCTCCACAGACTCGTCCTTGATGTCTGTGAGTCGAGGGGCGGCATCACACATGCCGCTGTCCGCAGAGGTCTGGCGTTGATTGCCCAAGGAGCTGACGTCGGAGGAATGGTCTCCGGAGAAGGTATGGGAATCCAAGTGACTCGAACGTTGTTTCCTGTGAAATCGGAGCCTGAAGACATCGATATGCTGGAAGAGGAAGCTGAGGTGTCAGATGTAAAGCCTGAAAGCCAGGCGTTCGTCCATGAGCCTTCACAGGTTTCAGACAACCAACGTCAGAGATTCCGCCTTCATCTGTTTCCAGCCGAAGTGCAAGCCATCGAAGCCACCGCCAGAGTGTGAAGAGTGAAGACCTTCGGAAAACGCCGTCTCGACGCTTGAGTTCCATCGCGTCGAGTCGCACGAAGTCTGGAGCTCGTAGCTCTCAGAGATCAGGGCCTGCCCAGATCGAACTGAACGTCATGAGGCAACAGCAGGAGTGGCAGAGCCGGATGGAGCAAGCGCAGATGGAGTTCTTGGCCCGAGAAACGCTTGGAGTCCATGGAACGTGACCGCCGTCGGGAACAACGCGACTTGAAGCAAGACGCGAGATCCAGACGCTCACCGACCGCTTGTTGGAGTCTGAGAATGCGAGACTGGAGGCGGAGAGACGTGCTGACGATGCTGAAGAACGGAGAAGTTTGGTATCGGAGAGTAAACCCAGAAGCCGCAGCGTGGCAGAGCTGGGACGCTGAAATCAGATCTCTGGAGGTCGGAAAGCCAACGTCTGGAATCAGAGTTTGCTGATCGCTGGCGACAGCGAGAAGCCGAAGCCGAAGCCAACATGCGCGCGCGCGACAGACGAGATGAACGAGACTGGATTTCCCAAATGAAGACCTTACAGCAGCGGATGAAGATATGGAAGCTGAGCGCGACAGGGAGAAAGAGAGTTCTCAGAACATGCAACGCTTCCAAGCCGGTCAGTTGAGAAACCTTCGAGCAACATTGTCCCAAGTTCAAGAGGCGCGAAGGGTCGGTCACCCTGATTTAGCAACTGCAACCTCGGTGTTAGACACTGAGGACCTGAAGTTGCAACTAAGTATCCGGTAGTCGGATCAGAAATCAGAAGTGAGGTTAGGGTTGAACCCATGTCGCACCCACCGGCTCTCAGGACGGCTCCTCGAGAAGTTGCGACCTTCCAACAAACTGCCCTGCGCGAAGCTCGGTGACGAAGCGAGTGAAGGCCGAGAGGAATGGCGCCGCCGCTACGACCACTACAGCAACCCACGTGACTCGAGTAGCCTCGGTGACGGAAGCCAAGGGGGACATCAGGCGTGCATCGACTCCACGACGAGATCCACCGCGGAAATCAGACGCTAGACGGTCTAATGGAGACCGAGAGGCGCCCCGCCGAGAGAAGCGCCGTGGTGAAGCACCAGACCCTGGTGGAGACTCTGAGGACTCGAGCTCAGAATCCGAAAGCTCGTCTCAGACGACTCTGAGCTTGGTGAAGTGGTGAACCTGACAGCAGCGACACAAGCTCAAGCGGGAACTACCCTTCTAACGTTGAGACCGTTCATGAACTCTAACAATCTCGGAGAATTCGATCCTAGAGCCACACTCAGGGAACGCATCCACTGGTGGGAGCGATTCACGAATATGGCGTCTCAAGGAGGGTGGTCGACCAAGACACGCATTCAGGAGCTCAAGTTGAAGCTTCCGGTATCTGCGCGTGACTGGTTTAACCAGCTCCCCAAGAGTGTGTCTCGCGACTGGAGGGAGTTGTCGTCAGAGTTCAAGAAGCGTTACTGTAAGGCGCGGTCATCATATTCAGAGAGATATTTCACAATGGCTATGAAGGACTCTGAGACCCCGCTCGAATTCTTCTATCGACTCAACTCCGCCGCTGGGAAGGCCGACATCGACTTAGAAAATCATCCAAGCGTCTTGAGAAGCACGTGCTCCGTTTTATCACGAAGCTCAAGGATGCGCGCCTGAAAACTTCGCTACAAGGTCAGAGATTCCGACGTATTTCAGACTTGGAGTATGCTTTACAACAGGATGAAGATGTCTGGCGAACAGGTGATCAAGATATGACTACCACCAAGGCTCGAGACTTCCGAGCAGACAATATTCCACGAGGACCGTTCAAGCCCAAACGCATGAACCGGACTTATGTCGTGAGAGACCCGGACTCTGAAGATTCTGATGATGATGACCACGAAACCATAAGGGATCTTTAAAATCCGATCAGGATGCCAGAGACGAAACGGTGATTCCAGATTTCAGATTGTGACTTCAGAGTCTACCCGTGATGGAGACACTGCACAGACTTCATCGAGTGCCTCGACAGCTCCGCCGAGCGCTAGTTGGACGCAGACCCTGACAAATGAAGTGTACCGAGTGATGGGTGACATGGGATGGCGTCCGCCGCCCCATTCCCCGTCTGGATCGTCAGGTCAGGGTTTTCATCAGAGACGTCCGGAAAATGGCGGTTATTGGAACAGGTTTTGCGAGAAATGTCAACGTCCAGGACACTCAGAAGAAGATTGCTGGAGGGATATCACGTGTGACCGGTGCCAGGAAAAAGGGCATCCAAGTCGAATGTGTCGAGCACCCCCTGTGAAGTGTGTGGAAAATTACATCCCGGAAAACCCTGTGAAGACTTGAAGACTCTGGAAACACTCAAGCAACTCGCCCGTCAAGGCGCACTAAAGGACATGCCTAACCACCTGAGAGAAAGACTTCTGGGTGATGAGGCAGACTCTGGGAAGCCGTTAAACTAATACGCCCGTCGGATGGGGATCCGAAACGCGCCGGGCAAGGCAATACCCCAGAGTTATGTGTTCTAGTGTGTGTAGGACCGGAGCTGAGAAAGGTTCAAGATAAACCCAACAATGCATGACCACTTTAACCCAGGAATCGGCTGTGCCTTTCAGAAATCCAGGAAATAAGTTACCCGAGATCTCTGAAAACACTGATCCGATACTGACGACACAGTGTCTTTCAGACTGAAGGATGGCGAATGTTACGGCTGGTGGGAGGATAATTACCCTGATCGTTCCAAGCGAGATGTGGTGATGGTGCATGGTGCTGTGAATGATCGCCGGACTAAGATTCTCCTGGATACCGGTGCGACTATAAACATTCTGAGTTACGACTTTGCGCGTAAGCTCGGACTCAGACTCAAGTCGCACAAGCAAACTAAGGTATCAGGGATGGGTGGTGTTCCGACGTACATTGGCGCCAGCGCTGAGATCAAGTTGACACTTGGGCCAAGAGTGGTGTACATTGTGGATGTTTGGGTCGCGAATATTGGTGAGGAATTGATGTGCTTTTAGGAATGGGCTTTATGTTTGCCGCTGGAGTGAGGATCAGTACTCGCGAAGGTCTGGTGTCGTTACCAGACGAAGTCGTGGTGATGATGTGTAATTGGGAACCCGGTGACCACATTGGTCGTAGCAGGTTTGTCAGACCAAGCGAGGCTGTTCTTCTGAGTCCTGGTGAGGAGTTCATTGTTAGGATTGATTACGGTCCGACGAATCCGCAACGGGAAGTCGTGTGGGCTGGACGTGGTGATCGTTGGGTTACGCAGCTGATCTATGCTGCCCGCTCATGGCCTGTGGCAGTTCGTGTGGTGAATATTTCGATAAGAACACCTGGGTCAACGAGCTCTCTGATGTCGCGAGGATCGTGGAATATGGATTCTTCCCGAGACATGGGCGTTTTCGTGCGTCCAGGTTCCGCTGCATATCGTGATTGGGAGGTACTGATCCTGGAAAGCACTCCGTCACCAGAAACGAAGAAGCGCATGGAACGAGAGGCAAGGCTGGAGGCTCTGTTGCCGCAACCTCCTTGTGTGGAGCGTCCAGATTATCCATGGCCGACTAAGATACTGCAACATCCGAGGTGGATAATGCTCGAGTGCAATTTGTGAAATCAGACCCGACCCCAGTCATGAAGCGAGTGCGTTTTGCCCTAGATGCATCACTCAGACATGATGATTGCTACTGCAGTGGAATGGCGGACAGCTTGGACGCAAGTGTGGATACCAGAGATTCTGAGATGTCCTCTGAAAGTGTCTTCCCAGCAACTATGGTGACGATTGCATCAGTTCTGGTGACGGCTCCTCGGACTCGGAACTAGAGTCTCCTGCAAGTGGTTTTCAGACTTCTCAGTTACCAGCAGATGATTGGACTTAATGGACGAGTCCTGGGATATCCCTGTTCAAGGGATGCCCGGAACACCTGTGGAAAATTACGAGTGGAGTATGAGCGGTGTATGCAAGTCTCGAACGAAGAGTTGGATTTGGAACCGGGTGTTTATATGCGGAAGGCACAGAGCTGCTTGCCCAGTTGCGCGATCAACTGGTCATGTTACCAGAGCTTGAGGAATTGACACCAGAGAGTGCGATATCGACAGTGCTGATGTTGGAGAACCAGAAGACAACACCAGAAATGGAGAATAAACTACGTGACATTCTGAAATACCACAGAAAGATCTTTCTAGGAGATGGTAATGCAGCGCCCGCACCGGCAAAGGGCGTGGTTTGTGATCTAGATGTAGGAGACGCCAAAACGGTGGCCCAACGTCCAAGGTCCGTTGCCCTCACCTCATGCTGAAGGTGTATGAGCTTCTCAAGAAACTTCTGGAAACTGGTTTGATCGAGTACTCCAATTCGACGTGGGCATCCCCTATTGTGATCGTTCTGAAGAAGAACGGTGTTGACATACGAATGTGTATCGACTATCGGATTGTGAATGGTTCATCCGTTATCACCCTCCGTTGCCTCTCATTGATGACCTCCTGATTGGGTTCGAGGCTGCGATGTGGTTTATGAGTTGGATATGGCTAGCGGTTCTGGGCGATCAGGATGACGGAGCGTGCTCGATTGATATCCGCATTTATTGCCCATTTGGACACTTCCAGTGGGTGAATGCCTTTCGGCCTGAAGAATGGCCCTCTTGTGTATCAAGCCATGCTGGATAACTGCCTGTGGGGATTTGTGAGATTGTCACCAGAGGAGAGGCTGAAGTTGACGCAGATGTTCTGGAATTTTGCAGCTGAAGCCTCAAGACTTTGAAGAACCAATCCTCAGACTTTGAGAACCATGCGCTGAAATCAGAGTGTCGGCTCTCAAAAGTCAGATGACCGTTTTCCAGAGGGAACATTCCGGTTCCAACGTATATGGGTCCAGTCCTGGGGAGAAGTTCGTATATCGATGAATTGCACATGGAGCGCCGACTTGGGACCAACTCTGTGACGATTTAAACGCTCTGCTTTACAGACTTCGCTACTGGAACATCTCTGGTGTTTGCCCAAGAGCGAATTGGGAAAAACTATCAATCCCGTATCTCTCCACGAAATCAGCCGCCGAGGTCTGAGAGCGCCGCCCCAAGATCGTCAAAGGAGTCAAAGAACTGCCGTTCCCGTCCACGCTAAAGGGAGTTCAGAGTTTCATGGAAGTCTCAATTACTACAACAAGTTTATTGAAGATTTACCAGTTATCGCTGCTGCCTTGTACGAGTT